>JBBPCY010055970.1:0-12740 GCA_037974405.1 Brachyalestes nurse
TGTGTTTTGAACCATTTATTTGTCGTCTGTAGTTTGATTTTGAGGAGGGGAGGGGAAAATCGTTTAAAATCGAAAATTTATTTTTAGGCCATATCGCCCAGCCCTAGTAACATCGTAACATTGTAGTAACTTCGTAACATTGTAAATGAGCCAACGCAGCTTCAGGTGGTCATTAATGAGATTTAAAGACTGTGATTATTACACACTTGTCTGTCATCATGCAGGTTGAAGCTGAAGTGTTTCATACGCCACATGCAGTCCTATTTAGTACAACATACAGTAAAGGGCTTTTCTGCCAATAACCGCTGGCTGTGATCTAACAAGACAATATCTTGGGGCAGCTGGTGGCCGGGGGCTTAGGGAGTTGCCACTGCGATCAGAAAGTCGTGAGCTTGAATGTCGAGATGATGTTCACGCTTTTGTGCTCACGTGACAAAAATGGTCACTTAATATCAATCTAAGTAGAAATAGAATTTAAAAAGTAAGAAGGTTTTTGATAAATGTAAAAAATTAACAAACGTGCAAGAACATTAAATGTGCAAGAAACTGCCGGTGTGCAAAAACTGCAAGGGTTGGAGGAAGAGAGAATATAAGGAAGAGTCTATGGGGGTATGCAGTGTTGTCCATTATGTGCTGTGGTTGAGTTCAATACAGATTCGAACTGTTCCTACTTTCTTAGCTACAGACTGCTAAGTCTGCGCATCTCTTTGTTAGTCATCTCCATAAAGTCAATTCTCCTGGTGTTGACCAGAGGAGGAAAGGCTCCCCTTTTGAGTCTTGATCTCTCCCGAGATTTATGGCTTCATCTTTAGGGAGTTTTTCTCCACCATGGTCGCCTTTGGTTCTCCAATGAGGGGCTCGGGCACGAATTCTGCAAAGTAACGACATTGGGTGTAAAAAAGTGCCAAACTTTTAATGTAAATAGTGGAGCAGGATTCTGTTGGGGTAGCTGGTGGTTAGGGAGTTGCTCCTGTGGTCAGAAGGTCATGAGTTCAAATCCCAGGACTGCTAGTGGCATCACTGAGGTACCCTTAAGCAAGGTACCATCCCCTTGGTGAATGGGTTAAATGCAGAGAAGGATTTTCACATTGTTTGTGCTGTGCTTTACTTTGCTTTACTTTTCAGAGTGCTCATCATGAAATTTCACACAATGTAAAAAAAAAACAGAAATGTATCATTCAGCATTTTTCTGAGTGAGGCTGAAGAGAACTTAAAAAGTTTCTCATATAATTCCAAAAAACAAAAAGGATACTTTGGTGAGGTAAATTTAGCTGATCTATAGATTAACAATCCTTGATTATTTAATCATTTTAAGAAAGATTTCCTTTTTTCCATCTCCAAGAAACACCGATAATCTGTTTCCACATTTTGCAGCCACTGACAGTTCAAAGTGCTGATAAGACAAATGAATTACTCTGAGAAAGAACGGTTTAATGGTCAGTTGTCACAAACAAGTACAGCCAATGTTTGCTTATGCAGTATTGTTCTGCCCTAGTTTTGTTTTGTTCTATTTTGTACTGTTTTTGTTGTTTAATGAACACCTGGAGTCTGTAGTGGAATATCCATCTTTTGCTGATTCTTCACTAATGCAGTTTCAGGGCGTGGTCTGAAATTTTAATGAAGAGATCAAACACGTTTGTGGGAAATTTCTACAAGAAGTGCTGAGAAGCCATTTTCTGCCCTCATATTTAGTCAGGGTTTCTTAAAATAACATTTTCAGATGCACGACCTCCTCCTCTCCCACATAACGACCTCTCATCTTCTACTCCCATGTGTTTGGTGATCTTTAGAAATGCAACATTAAAATAACCTCAGCAGCAGATGGAGTTGAATCAGAAGTAAACAAACCCGAGGGTAAGGGTCGGCTAAACTCTGGTTTTGCAAAAAAAAACATGAAGGTTCTCCGCCAAGTTCCTCTGGTCTAGGCAGACACAAGGCCGCTTAAATAGTGTGAGCCACACGGTCAGGGTTGAAGGTGAGGTAAGAGAAGGTTTGGATTGCAGGACCATCTTCATTCTGACTGGCTGAACAGGTCTCTTATTTATTTATTTATTTATAATAAAAGACTTAATGATTTACTCAGGTGGATGGGTAGATATATAGAGACAGAGAGATAGAAAGATGGATGGATAGATGGGTAAATTGAAAGAAACATTTGAGAGAGTAAGAGATGGATGGGTAGGTTAAATGGATAAATTAGGTGGATGGGTAATAGATGGATAGATGGATGGACAGTTTAGAAAGATAAAGAGAAGGAAAGATGGATAGATACTGTATATAGATAGAAGGATGGATAGATTATTTTGTTAGATATTAGATAGAGTAGATTTATAGATTATAGATTAGACAGATGGATTGCTAAATTAGACAGATGAATTGATGAGCGTTGGATAAATTAGATGGATAGAGACAGAAAGATAAATATAATTAGAGGCATGGATGGATGTTTAGATTGATAGATGCTTAGATGGAGATAGAAAGATGGATGGTTGCACTGATTAGAGGGATGGATCATCATAAAATTTTGACAATGTATATAGCAGTTTGCATTTATAATATATGAACAAAAATGAAAAACCAAAAAAAAGGGACATAAAAGGTTTTGCTCTAACAGTGACTATATTGTTCCACCTGAAAGAACTAGTAATAAAATAGAATGAATGCTATTATGACCTGATAGTGGCATAGAAGAATTAACCAGTGAAACATTTCTGTACATAAAGAAAAAACTCAAAATCTTTAGTGGATTCACCAAAAGAAGGAACAACTTTTAACATTCTTGAGTGAGGCTGAAATTACAAGAACACTGTTTCTCTGAAGAAAATCAAATCTGCAGTAGAATCCACAAGAGAAATGGTTTCATCATAGCGGTGAAAAAAAAGGCCACCAGGCACAACAGTAGGGTAAAATTAAGTTAATCTATAGTTTACTGGGCAAAAATTAAAGTTCAAGGGAAACCTATTCAATTTGATTGGATGACATTCAAACCGATACTCTGTTTTGATTTGTGGTTTGGAGTTTCTAGATTAGCGTGACTGAGAAAGCTAGGCAAAGCACACCTGTACTGACTGCTGTGTTGTTCTGCTCTAGCTTTGGTTGTTTTTGTTATTGTTGATGATGGTATCCAATTTTTGCTGATTCTTCATGAATGTGATTCCACGTGTTGTTCAACACACTTCTTAAAAACATTCTTCAGTAGTAGTGAGTCTGAAGTGTAAAATGTCCGTTTGTCATACATGAACATACCACAGCACACAGTGAGTGTGAACAGCACTAAATTCTTTCTCTGTGTTTAACCCATTCACCAAGTAAAGCAGCAGGCAGCCAAGAACACAGTGGAAACGGAATCTTGCTCAAGGGAACCTCAGTGGTACCACTAGCAGTCCTGAGAGTCGAACCCACAACCTTCTGATCACAGGGGCCACGCCCTAACCATTAGGCCACCAGGAAACCTGGTCTGTTTGATAATCAAGTGTGCTGAAGCTCTAAAGCACTGTTCTATCCATTACATCCTCTCTGTCTTCTCCGATTCTGCATTTATGACCAGCATAAAATTTTAATTTCCTATAATTTCCAGGTTTGAGTGGTTTGTGTGTGTGTGTGTGTGTGTGTGTGTGTTCAGTTCGCAGGGAGGTGGTACCGTATTGGTCTGGCCTATGATGCTCCAAGCTTTGCTAAACAGAGAAGCAAGCTCACAATTACTATGGGAATAGTGGAACCTGACGAGACCGGAAATGCGAACATGACAGTGTGGACAACAAAGTTAGTTTTTTCCTCTTTAAGGTTTTTTTATTTATTTTGCAAAACATATTGACCACTCATGATGTTGCATTAAGTCTTTTAAAGGAAACTGAATCCACTTTTATGCCATTATCTGCTAATTACCGTAAACGTAAAGCATTTTTTGCTTATTTTTCCAAAATTTCTGCATAACAAAGTCATCCAGAGAAGTTTGATGTGAAATGGTTTACTTTAGAGAAACTCTTTGTTTACAGTGTTGGCAAATGGAACCAGAGGTCGTAGCACAAATGTGGTCATTTTATTTATTGTCCAAAAGAACCAGTGACCTTACTTGGTCTTTTGGACTTATGTATTGATTAAACATTACAAAAATGTAAAAATTAATTTACATTTTGATTAAATCAAATAAAAAAACTGCATTTTATTACACTGCATGTACTTCTCCACAAGTTTTTCTTAGATCAAAACCTCCTCAAAACAATGTAAAACAGTGTCTCACACATCAGACAGAGTATTCATAACCATTTCATAAAATATCTTTCTGTGAGGGAGCTCCTAAACTCTTCAGACGCCTGGTTCCATACAGCGCACCGTGAATACTCCTGACTCTGAAAGGTTCTCTAGAACATATATTTCATATTACGTCTCTCTGAATGCCTGTGTTCAAATATTAAAGATTAAATGATGCAGAAAGTTTGAAAAATTGGTGAAATCCATGAACTGATTGTTGTGAGTAACCCCCTAAACCCTACAGACCTGAATATGACCCCAGTCTTCAATTCCTTGATAGCTATAGCAGATAGGAGTCCTGAATAACATCTGAATCATGTAAATTCCAATTTAACTTGCTTTTCTTTTTAAATAAAAAGTGGGTTGTGTGGTGCATAGACACTGTTAAAGATATCAAAGCATGCCCTTCACAACTTTAACCACAAAAACAATACAATCTTTTCAGCTCACCCATGCAGATGTTATAAGGAGTGTGTTTGAACCTGGACTGTTTCTTAAATAAAATGCAATATAGGTCAGCCAAACAGAACAGATCATTTGCATATATCAAATAACAAAAAAGATGACGAGAGAGAGGAAAGCGATCATGTAAAAATGAATTGCGACTGCTCTTGCTGAATAAAACCACACAAATGTTGTAAGTGGGCCTTGTATGGACCCGTTAAAATTATTAACTGAATAATTCGCTTGAGGAGGTAATTCTCATAATCAAAGCTACCATTAACAGACTGTGGCTGAAGACTCTTTGGCTGCAGTTTTGGTCAGGCTGCTGAATGCACTTTAGTGTGTAAACCTTTGTGTGTGTGTCTGCAGGTCTACGGCCTGCGTGAGCAAACTGTACGAATATGCGAAGACTGCTGTGCCTGGAGTGTTTACATACTACAGCACACGTTAGTACTACTCCTTTTCTGTTGCCTTAGAAACCCTACTGAACCTTACAAGCACAGGAATGTGACTTGCATACGGTGTATGGATATTAGTGTTTTTATTTCAATTTGACATCACTTATTGCAATTCCCAACACTTGACTGATTTCAACCAAGACAGTGTAAAACTGTCTAAAACTGGCATTTGCTCTCCTACACACTTGCTGTTTGCTGCTCTTTTGCTTGCCGAACTTTCTGACATTCCTTTATTGCAGGTCACAAGATAGTGAAAGACGTCACGGTGGTGGAGACCAACTACACGGAGTACGCTCTGCTCTTCAAGTACAAGAATTTCAACAGGGAGTATTCGCAGGTGTCTCTGTATGGTGAGTTGAGAAGAACATTCACAGACGCCCTGGATGCAGGGTCACCATAACTATGGTGTATGGAGAGCCTGCGTCATCTTAACACCTTTGGTCTTGTTTAGGCCGCGCTCAAAAGTTGAGGCCCGAGTTGCTAGAGAAGTTCAAAAAGTATGCCATGCGAAAGGGATTCCCTGAGTCATCCATTGTGATCCCACCGGCACCTGCAAGTAAGATATTAAATACCCGTTACACCAAAAAGGAGAATTATTGGTGCATGCTTAATACATACATTAATTTAATACATTTTGTAATTTAATACATACTTTAACTCTCTCTCTTTTTTGCCTTTTTTTAGTCAACTGCCCGGCCACACATCCCTGAGTGAGTAGGAACCTAGACAGGGTATGGAACTGAATGAAATTTGGAATATCTGCAATACAGAGTGTGATGGATGGATGGATGGATGGATGGATGGATGGATGGCTATTCAAATAGATAGACTGATATAGTTGGAAAGACAGATAAATAGATACATAGAGTTCAAGGGCTGAAGCACCTCTCGTCAGATTTTGTTGCTTTACAGGGTGAAAACAGGTTTACATCCTCTACCTGAAAAAAATTAAATGTGCATTTCTCTGCGAATTTTAGTGCAGAATTTTCTGACTTTGACACATCAGAAGAAATTAAACTTAAGCTAGGGAAAATATTAAATGTAACGTAACTTTTACACAGGCTACATTATTAATATTTTTTCAGTGTGTTAAATTAGAAAACAAACAGTAATTGTGTATTTTTACTTATTTGACCAGGGCTATGTAAACTTTTGCACTTGACTGTACACTATAAAAATGTAACCACAAAAGAGCACCAGTTTTTACCAACTTTTTCTTGTTTACTTCAGGATCTTGTGCTGTCTGTGTTAAAAGTAGAATCTTTGTTTCTTAGAAATACTTTTATGTTATTTTCCCAATGTTCTTACAGGTACTCTGCTCAGCCAGTGTACCTCAGCTGAAACACACCTATACACCTGCATCCTGCTGAATCACCTGAAGGAGCCTCACTGATGTACTGATAGTCTGAATCATTGTGTTAAGGGACCAAAATCACACATCAGCTCACACTTGATTTGACTTGATTTGACATTTTGATCACAGAATTAATTAAGGTTACATGGAGTTCATTAGTCTTTAATTCTTGTGGATGAAAAATATGATTATATTCACCTGAACAGCCTGCAGCTGGGTATTTATTTTTTCTTTGGTTTCTGTCTGTGTCTGTGTATGAGTTTAAACATATCATGATCAGTTATGTTTGTAACAGAGTAATACAGTAATTATTTTGATAATTATCTGAGAAATCTGATCTGAACAATAAAAATATACTTTACTGAAATGTGCATGATCTTTTCCTTTTGAAGTAAGACATTTTAAAAAGATCAACTTAGAAAATAAAAACACTATGCAGCAAAAAAAGTATGTGTTTATTATTGTTAACCATCAGCTAACTGCTATCTAGAACAGTGGTCACCAACTCTCCTCCTGGAAATCCATGGTGTTAAATTCCAACCTGTATCTAACATGCTGCCCCACCCCCTTACTTAATGCTTCAGCCAACCAGGGACTTCTGAAAAAGTTCACTTACCAGAGCCGGTGTTGTGGATTGTGGTTGGAACTAGACTTCTCAGGAAGGTCAATCTCCAGATGCAGGTTTAGTGACCACTGATCTAGAAGATGCAGTACATGGGCAAAAGTATTGGGACACTTGACCATTACACCAATAGAGACTTTAATGACATTGCATTCAAATACAAAGACTTTAATATATTAAATACAACAGCTTCCACTCTTCTTGGAAGGCTTTCCACAAGATATTGGAGTTTCTGTGGGAATTTGTGCCCATTCATTCTGTAGAGCATTTATGAGGTCAGGCACTGATGTTGGACGAGAAGGGCTGGTTTCGCAATCTCTGTTCCAGTTCATCCCAAAGGTGTTGGATGGGGTTGAGGTCAGGGCTCTGTACAGGCCAGTCAAGTTCTCCCAAATCTCCCAAATGTCTTTATGGAGCTTGCTTTGTGCACTGGGGCACAGTTATGCTGGAACAGAAAAGGTTCTTCCCCAAACTGTCTCCACAAAACATGGTGTTGTCCAAAATGTCTTGGTCTGGTGAAGCATTAAGACTGACCTTCACTGGAAGTAAGGGGCCACCTAAATTCAGTTAAGAGGTGTGTGCCAATACTTTTGTCCCTATAGTTTGAATTCAAACACTTCAGTATAGAGGACCATTATTGTTAAGAGAAGCCAATGGTGGATGCAGAAAGCATGCTGGAGGCAGTCAAATCTTGGACAGTGTACTGTGAGACTTTATTTTACAAATCCAAAATTTTTACCACATGAAAAATTAAAAATATTATGAAATAAATAAACTGAAAGTGGGGTAACAATTCAAGCGTGAGCATCTTAAGTTCTAATGTATAAGAGCTGTGATCTGTTTGTCTGCTCCTCTCACACTCCCACATGGGCCCATCTACAACCTCTTAAGAACATGAAGCCCCTCCCACTTATGCCATACCACAATCTCAAAAATAAATCAAACATCTCCAAAATAATACTAAACAAAATCCCCAAACTTCACAATAACAACCATAAATACACAATACAACAATACACTAACTGAATCTTAATGTTAAAACCTTATGGGACAACTACATGTTTTAAAAAGGCACCCATGTTTTACGGAACAGTCTCTGTGGCAATTATAATGCTTACAAAGCCCAAACCAGCCTGAAACTGGTAATTAATGGACTTACTGAAGTGGCCCCCTTACACTTACACATGAACAGTGTGTGAAATTTTCTTCACCATGTGAAGCAGTGGGCAGCCGGCATCACAGCCCAGTGTGTCTCAAGAGTACCTATGTGGTGCCACTGGCAGTCCTGGGATTTAAATCCCCAATCACAGGGGCAACTCCTTAAGCACTAGGCCACCAGCTGCCCTAAAATGTGTGGTTTATTACCAGGAGTGGGGTTCGAACCCACGTGGACATTTGTCCATTGGATCTTAAGTCCAACGCCTTAACCGCTCGGCCATCCTGGTCCACAGTCTCATTAAGTAACTAAGCATCTTTTGCACATTTAATTAAAAAAAAAAAATTAACACAAGCAACTAGAGCTTAGCTAAGAGACTGTAAAAATCAATTTGAGAGATATTCAAGGGTTGTTAATAAGCACAATTCAACAATTTGAGGAAAATGTCTAATTGGCGAGTAGTTTTAAATGTGATTTCAATACATTAAAAGCTACAAAAACCAGCATATCTATTTTTTCAGGCTTGAGGCTTGAATGATGAGTGTAGGGTGTACATGTGCCCTGTGATATTCATCTGCTTGAAATTTAAGACAGCTGTAAATAATGTAGTATATGATTAAAATTGTAGCTCTTGTCATTTGAAAATTGCACGCTTTCTGTTGGTGATTTTGATCTAAAAGTTGTCCGTTCTTCAGCCTTCATGCAGTCCCCAAATGAAAATAATTACATTACAATACCTTTAGAGCCAACTAGAGATTTATTATTGAGAGGGAGTGTATTAAGATTATGGTGCATAATACAGAATGAAGTGTTCTGGAAAATTAGCAACCAATTATTTACATCAATGGGCTTGATAATGTGTTAAAAATGGCAAAAAAATGAAACGGTTTCCCAATTTTCCACTTAACCCAGATTTACTCGATCAGCCGGGCATTTTCAGAGTCCGAATTGTTCCTCTATAGTTTAAAACTGGAGCTGCGAGCTTCATGTTGCCAACAAACACAAAGTCAATAGTCACCCAATAGTTTTTTCCATAAATAACATACCAAAACATCTCTCAAAGTCAGTCATATTTAGTGCAGCAGAACAAGTCTTAACCTGGATGTAGACCACACCCTTCATCCCTCTGTTCATGTACTTGGGACATGTCTGTATTGGAGTTTTTATATGTTCTCTAGTGTTTTGTGAAGTAAAAGACATAGAAGAGACGCGTCAATAGACAGAGAGACCTTTGCCCTGTGTGGTTGATTGGCCTGATTTTGGATGGTGTTTTCGGTGGGGCCAAAGCACACATGCCCCGCAGGTCGATGTCCTCTGAGAGAAGAGGACAAGGAAAGTGTTGGGTTTTGTCTGACTGAAACAGGCTGGAGCCTCAGTGCGATCAGAGGCAGCAGAAATGAAGAGTGTGTTGGCGTTTCTCCTCCTGGCCGGTGCAGCTCTGCTGCAGGCCAGTCCACTGCCCTCACAACCGCTCCTCCAAACCCAGGAGAACTTCAACCTCAACCGGGTAAGAGCCTGAATAATCCTCAGAATGATGATAATATCAAATTAAACAACATTCACAACTATAAAAATATATTAACACAAAAATAAAAGAGCCACAAAAGGTTTCTTGTTTTAATTAACATATGTTTTTGTCAGATATGTGTTTTTGGAAGATCTCTTGAATGGATGTAGACCTGTTAGATTATGTAAAGGTTCCTTAAACTTTCTTGAAAGGTTCGTCACACCTGCCAACCACTTTTCAAAAATGGCTCTTTAAGGAGCAAAAGTGGCTTGGCTAAGAGAACCGAGTGTGGCACCTTGTTTTTAAGAGTTTATCTAGTCCTTTTCATAAAATAAATCATGGTTTCTCACATGGCTCAATTGTACTGTACTTGGGGGGAATGAACTCATTTACGAAGAAACTTAACATTATGGAGATTCTTTCATGTGCAAATAAATTCCGCACACATCACATTTACAGAAATGGTCCTTAAAGGAACCTTTGCAAGTTCCCCTAAGGAACCAGAATGTACCTCCCAGAGTGTGAATGTGTCTAGAATAAAACTTATCAAAAGAAAAATAAAACTGTTAATACAAAACAGAAGAGTTGAAAAATGGTTAAGAATATTACAAGAGTATCGTGAAATAGGGAAAATAGTGAGGAAAATGAAATAAAAAACATAACAAATAATAAAATGAAATAAAAGGAAGGAACTTGTTTTGTTCTGCTAAACTAAACAAGGATTTGTTTCAATGCTTTTCAAGACTATTGCATTTTTTTCAGTTTATTCTAGCCGATGAATATTATAATGAATGTAATTAATGAATATGAGTAATGAATCCCTTAAACTGAAGTCTTATTATTCAGTGATTAATATCCTAACTACTTTTTAGAGGGGATATAAGGATGGTAGTGTTTTCTGACAGCAGTGTGTGTGCGTGCATGTGTGTGTGTGTATGTGTGTGTTTGTGTGTGTGTGTGTGTGTGTGTAAGACAGAAAGCGAGAGAGAGAGTCAAATAATTGTTCTCCAAAATGTGTTCCTGTGTGATGGGGACAGTTAACACAGTTAAATGGCCAAAAAGACTTTTCCCCGAACAGATGACTACATGTTAGACCCACATGTTTAAATCAATAGCTTATCTCTCGATCAAAGAGCGGATCTGTCCGTACACAGTCACGGTTACACAACACACACATCACCAGGTCAGTAATGAGTCAGATTCATCTTAGACATTAAAGTGATATTCACCTTAGACATTAAAGTAACCTGACATTCTAACCTGACATTCTAAATGTTAACAAATTGAAAGCTGTTTTTTATGTTCTTTTTGGATGTTTTTGGATGTATATACCAATATATTTCTTTTCTGAGGTGCATGTATGCACGCACTGACTCGACCTTGCTGTTGTGTTGCTACAGTTTTTGGGAAAGTGGTATGATATCGCCTCAGCCTCCAACTGCCCATGGAGGAAGAAGCACAAAGGAGGAGATTTTCCCATCGGCTCTCTGGAGCTGAAGCAGAGCAGCTCACCAAACATTCTCAGCATGAAGAGGATCATGTCCAGGTAATGCCTGCTCTCACTCCCACACACATACAGATTTACATGTATTGCTTTATACATGCACTACCAGTTTTTGAACATGCTGAGATTTTCTACATTTGCATGTTACTCACTTAATATTCACTGAAAATGCAGTCAGTATTCTTTACGGTCAAATACATTTACATTATGTTCACCATTCGAGTACCTTTATTTAGCAGAAAATGTCACATTTTTATTTATCACCATTTACCTACACAACACTACTTAATGTAATTATAATTATACAATTAATGGGTGTGAAGAATTTTACAAAATTTCTTTTTAAGAGTTTATATCTATTTTATTTATATGTATTCCTTGTGTCTTTTTTGTAAAATGTGGAGCCACGTTGTCTCGACTCACTGTATACAGGTATATAGAGAGGACAATAGAGATGACAATAAAATTTACTTTGGTTTTCTCTACCTAAGGAGAGTTTTTCAGTTCTTTCTCAAAGGTCTGGAGAGGTGTAGCTTTTCAGGATATTTCCATAAATGGGCATGTTTTCTTAATTAGGCTTTAAAAAACTATGAAAAAAGTGTTTTGGTGTTAATTGTTGTCAGATTGACAAAACTGTAGCCCCACTTCACTGGGGGGTTACGGGGGCTAAACATATATCGGAGGGAAAGTATTGCCTCCTATCCTAAAGTACTACCTAGATGTGCCAGCCTAATCTAACATTCAAACTCTACCTCCAGCCTTAGCACCAAAAAGTATTATCTTTGGCTTGCAACAATACTAGAACTCTTTTGGTAACTTTCCCTGTGAAGCTAACATTTTAAGGGCAAGGCAAATAACTATTGATACATTCAGATGCATCACTGTTTTCAGTAAAGAACCCTTGAAGAACCCTTTGATAATTACCCCAGTCTCCTCTCTGCTTGAACCCCCATACACTGAAATGAAAACTAACATTAAAATCAATTTAAAAAAGAACAAAAAATGTTCCAAAACTTTTGACAGTCAGTGTGAATGAGTGATAGGGAACAGGCCCTCAGTCCCTCATGCTGATTTTGCAGGCATGGAGAGTGCAAGTTGATTACTGGCAACTATGAGCTGACTGAGACCCCAGGAAGATTCTACTACCGCAGTGTCAGTGAGTACACACCCGGCCAGATACACATTCATACGCAATGAAATCTACTTTCAGAATGAAATGGTAAATGTACATACAGCCTTGGAAAAAAATAAGAGACCACTTTTCCCTTTTTTCTGTTTGTACAGTTTGCGGTTGTGTATGTGTGTGTATGTGTGTGTGTGTGTGTGTGTAAAATGCACAGGTTGCTATTATTTTCTGAACTATAGCTGTGTGAGCTGTGTAAAAAATAAGAAATGCCTCCATATGTGTTGTGAGTGCAGCAGTGTTTGTAGAGCAGCTTTTCTA
>JBBPCY010055980.1:0-12740 GCA_037974405.1 Brachyalestes nurse
ACACTTGAACTTGCAGCTGATAAAGAGTCAGCCTCTGCTGGAGGCTTGGCTGGGTGCACAAACTTGTCCATGTTTTTAGCAGTAAAGCTCGAGTGGAGCGTAGGCTATCTCCCATTGGTGCACCCCTCTGCAATACCTCTGCACCCCCCAGTTTGGGAACCACTGGTCTAAACCAATGGAAGTTAAGGAGAATAAAAGTTGAGACGAAGTCTGGAAGACCAAGAAAAATCTGTGGAAACATCAAGGGAGGAACTGACCCACTGTACATGTGCACAGACGTAATTTACTTGGAAGGGTAATCAGAAGGTAACTGTCATCTCAACACAGAAAGTCATTTGGAATCAAGGGCTGTGGAAACAAAAATGAAACCCTTTGAAGAAAAGGATAATCATTTTCATAAAAAAAAAAATCCTTGCCGAATGTTAAGAATGGTAGTGGATCTTTTATGCTTTCGCACTGTCGGGAAGGAAGGATTTTGTTCAAAATTTGTATTCAAACTTCCCTGGTCCTGGAAATGAACGTTCCTCAGTTAGTGAAGAAACTGAAGAAGAGCTTGGATATTACAAGATATTACAAGATATCCAAAACATAAATCAACATCATGTATGCTTGAACAAAAAATGAAGATATAAAATGGCCTTTGCTGCCCCTGAATTGAATATTACTGAAGAAGTGTAATTAGATCATAAACCAGATGTGCAAGATGACCTTTGAATGTTTATGAACTCGAATTTTTAGACAAGGCAAAGTAGGAATATTTTTTATTTTACTGTATAATATTTTATATTTAAATATAGCACCTTTATATAATTCAATAATAATTTTGTAAATAGTGGAAATATGTCATTTTTGGGTGGCGGCGATGGTGGTATTATTAATTGATTTTCAGAAAATCAGACAAATATGTCATTTGAGCAGGGATGTCCTGACTTCCACAACCAACTGCACATGCCCAGCAGGTTTCACTGGAAAGGAATCTAATAAAGGCCACATCTCCTACCTGCATAGTTATTTTAAGTACTGAGGTGATAATTACAAATTACCCTGAATTTCAGTGGAATGTCTCCTGTTTAAGCAGGAAAGTAAATCAGAAAAAGAAGTATGTGGGGTAGCAGATAATATACATTTAGTCATATAAGGTAAAAAACATACATTCCTAGTGAAAGAGAGTAGTGATTCTTACTAAGTTTACTAGCTCTTTACTGTTTATTTTCCTGCTAAAATGTGATCTTACAGTCCAATTTAGTGGAACCACCCTCTCATTTTATAGTTTTCTTTACTGCATACTACTTTACTACATGTTTGCTAAATGCCTAGGACCTGTTAAGTGTTTCCTGTATCATTTAGCCAGACTGTCTTGGTATTTACTCTCATTTGACCTGAAATAGTTACACAGAATTTTGGAGTTCGTGCCCTAGACTCGTTAACTGCTAGACTCTGTTTGCCATTTGTGTACTTTAGTTCAGCTGTCTTGGAGCCCACTGCCATATTATTCAAATACTAATGTACCTCACATTTAACCAGAGCTTAGAAGACTATAAAGAAAGTAGTATTAGTGTGATTGCGTCATTTTTATTATTCCTTTTATAGCTAAAACAGGCGGCACTACCCCTCAGAGCTCAGGCTAAATTTCTGAACTGTTCCAGCGTCAAAATGTTTGTTAATATCTGGTTCTGTGATCTTTGTTAAGATTCCGGTCTGCAGCCACGGGGGGTTGCTGTGGGACTGTGAGCTGTTTTCCACCCACACCTGGGGAAAGTTACCGGAGGGCTGATTAGCCCTCGGTTAGGTATTTAAGGTGTCGTGTGGTGCATTAATGTATTTTCTGCTTACCCTCTCAACCCCGGTCCTGGTTCAACTCGTCTCTGTTTCTCTTGTCTGGCCCCTGTTCCGTTTTTGTCTATAGTCTAATAAATCACCTTCATGGAAGTCTGCGTCTGTGCCTCCTTTTCCCAGTCCGGATCGGGCCCGACCGTGACACTCTTGTACAAAATGTAGTGATCAGTTGATCGGGCAGAGTATTGATCATTTAAAAATGGGTAGAGAGAGTGAAAATGGTGGAGCCCCCTTTCAAATCTGGGGATAACAAAAAAGGTGACGAAACCAAATGTAAAGAAACAAACACGGAGCGAAACACAGCACACTCATAAAACGGACTTCCAGCAGTCCCTAACCATAAATGTCCTGGTAAGAGCCGGTGAGTTCGCTCCCCTGTGGCGCAGTGGTTTGAGCGCAGGACTCTCAAGCAGAGCATTGCATGTTTGAGTCTCTGTGGTCTTACACTTTTTTTTTTTGGCTCATAAAATCAATGCCTGGGTGCCTCTAAACCACATAACCACATTGCATTTTCTTGTGGATTTTTTTTTTTTTTTTTTAAATGTCTTTTGCTGCATTTTAAAAATGTGTGTTCACATTTCCCACAACTAATCATTGTTAAAATGTGGTTGTTGTTTAGGGCTGGATAAACGAACACAAATCCTGTTGCCTCCCTCCCAGTGTGCCTAATGACCTTTAGTGTTCTCCAGTAGGAAACCTTGCTATTTTCACGCTTTTGGGAGAAGGCATTAGATGGGGAGTCGAGGTAAAAGAGCATGTCAATTACAGTCATTTTAGAGGCACAGATAGACAAAAGCTTGGGAGGATTATCTGCGCGTGTGAATGCCTGCGTGTGTGTCTGCGTATCCATGGGATTGAGCTGAGAGACAAAGGTCGTGAAGTGGATGCAGGTAATGGCCTCTGGCGATTACCTCGTTCATCTGTGCGTGTGCGTGTGTGCTCCGCGTGTGTTTGATGAGCTAATGGCAGTGCCCACACGGCCCATTTGGGTGGCTCACGACTGTTTATGCAGAAACGGTGCCCAGGAAACTGCCTCTGTGTTTCATTTGGCTTCTCTGGAGCTGTGAAGAGAACAATAGAGCCGCTCACTATCATATCAGCTGTAATCGCATCGAATAATAAAGTCATGGCGAATGATACCTGCGCTCCATATTACAGACCTTTGTTAATATGCTATCTGTTTATGTATTCAACAGGGAATGAATATCAATAGTATTAACACTGCTGGATAAATGTTGTTGAATAAATATTCTTACTTCTTAATACAATTTGATGTATTTTTATGGGTTGTTTTGGACCACTTGCCTTGTTCCATTTGTCATGAATTTATTAAACTGTATAAAGGGCGACTAAGGCTGGGACCTCTTATTGATTTATTGTTCATGAAATGTCGCCTCCATAAAATCGGTACGTTGAGGGTGGTGTTTTTTTTTTTTTTTGACATTTTGTAAATGTGTGATTCTGATCCATGATCTGAAATTGCAATGTTTGTTTGAAATGCATGTACAGCGGCAGTAATAGGACATCCTGTGGGTCCTTCAGTTAAATGGGGGAACACCATCAGAAACAGTATTTCTTCGTCAATGTTAGTTTTATTAACGTTATCACTGTTAACTTTGTCTCTGAACCAGTTGTTTTATTAAACCCTCATGGAGATTGAACAGCCGTGGAGTAGTAATGGCTGTAATGTTGTCATTTTTTAAAGAGGCACGTTTACAAGCTGTCAGAAAACATGAACCACTCACTGACTCACAGCTGAAGTTCTACAGCAGGTTGTGTGTGGAGAAGCTCAGTGCGTTAAAAGAGGTGTCAAACCATGACCTCTCACGTGAAACATGGCTTCAGTGTGACAGTTTTCAAAACGTAGATTTTGCCTTTTTTTTTGGTTTGTTAAAGGAGGAGATATAAACTGCCCCAAAAGAAAACCACAGTATATATTGAGAATATCTCACTGAAAATATTTGGATATTTAAATCACTATTTATGTTAAAAATGTCAAAATGCCAAACCTAAATCGGTTCAGTCTTGGTCAGACAATACTTTGTCCATTCAAGACCTCCTTAGGAGACCTCCTTAACATCCTGAGTTAACTCTGATGTCTGATGTCAGTGGTATTAGTATTAGCTAAACCCTCCTGCCCTTATTTTTATTTTTATTTTATTTCTTTATTATTTTCTTTGGGCATGAGATATGTACTGTGTCGTACTGTAGTTCGTGATTTGTGTAAATGTTAAACTGTAAATGCGAAATTATATGCATTCTATAATACAAATTTTAATCACGAAAAAAAAAAATGTCATTTATCAATAATGACAGTTCATGTTTTGATGTTTGAACTATCAGTTTTCTCCTCCAAGTGCCTCCTAAGGCTTGGCAGAAGCCTCGTAATGGTGGTATTGTGTGATTGGGGTCGTTCTAAATAGTGGATGGATCTGGAGACAACTAAATTGGAACAAAGGTCAAAATGAAACGGGTTCAAAGTTGACATCAAGGCAAAATTAAGCTGCTGTTAATACTCTGAAATACTAGATCAATTCAGTTTTTTTGGAGGCCTGCTGCATAAATCCACATGCTGTTTTATAGTTCATCACCTAGCAAATAGACTATAGAATATGTCTCTACTTATGACTGTAAGAGAACAGATCCAAGATTTTTGATCCAACACTGATAACATGGACTGTTTAATATAAAAGCAAAACTGGTTTACAGCTGACGAAAGGTGTTGATTACCAAAATGCTTAGTTCACTTTTCACTCCCATATATCATCACATTTACATTCTGAAATCTATGGAAAACGTTCTTGTAACACACTCCATTTTCATACGAGTTGTTCATACGGTCCACTCCATTTCATGTTTCAGCTGTGTTTTATTTTTTGCAGCTACTCAAGTCAGCCCCTCAGAGTTGCAGGATGTGTTCCAGGAAACCTCTTCCAACATCTTCCAGATTAATGCCAATGGTGAGTGGAGAAAGTGAAATATTTTCCACATGGTTTTAATCAGATTTTCCGTTTTGGCTCCTTTAATATGTGGTAAGTTAGGTTGCCAGTTTGAAGCTGCTTCATGATTGATGTTGTCACTCGTTCTTAATTAAAATAAGAATGACCTGCCAGGTCATCAGTTATATTTAAAATGCAGTGCTGTGCCTTCATGTCCTTGTCCTCTACATGGATCTGTATTTAATGAGCTATCCAAGTTGTTTATTTGTATCAAGTGTTGTATATGTATTCTTCAGATACATACTGCAAACCTCTTTCTCTACTCTGTTCTGAAATTTCTACCCTTGTTTTTGAGCACTTATCGAAAGGCTAGTTCCAAAACATATCCAGAATACATTCATTGGTTTACTAAAATATACGATATGGACAAAATATTGGGACACATCCATTTTTCAGAGTTTGGACTAGGCCCCTTACTTCCAGTGAATAACCAAGATTGCAAACCAGGCCCAACATCTGACCTCATGCATTTTCTACAGAATGAATGGGCACAAATTCCCACAGAAAGACTCCAAAATCTTGGCTCAACCCCATCCAGCACCTTTGGGATGAACTGGAATGGAGATTGTGAGCCAGACCTTCTCGTCCAACATCTGTGTCTGACCTCATAAATGCTCTACAGAATGAATTGGCACAAATTCCCATAGAAACTGTGGAAAGCCTTCCAAGAAGAGTGGAAGCTGTTATAGTTGCAAAGAGGGGACCAACTCCATATTAAAGTTTATGTATTTGAATACAGTGTCATTAAAGTTCCCGTTGGTGTAATGGCCAGGTGTCCCAATACTTTTGTCCATGTAGTGTATGTATTTTTACATGGGTAACTCCAATGTAGTGTGTGTCAGCATTACCCTACTACCCCGCTGCGTGATCTGTAAAATAACGATTATGCTAACACGCTGCTGGGAAGTCACTCAAATATAAAGCTTTTCACGGATGCTTCTGTTCAATGCAAGAAATTGTACTAATTATAAAATATTATTATTATGAAGCTTCTCTCATTATATTTGCAGTGGTGACTTTAGAGAAAAACCTTCAGTCACTGGGAACATCCAGAGACACAGCAGAGCTACGCCAGAGTCTGTAAGTGTTTCTGTTGCTGCTCACTTTTTTATTTCATATCATTTTCATTTACTGAGTAAACTACAATTTTTTTTTTTTTTTTACAGTGAATTAAATATTTTTGGTACCACTTTACCACTTAACCCTTATAAAGGGTTAATACGTGAGTTTTTAATCAGGTTGTTAATTAGGCTGTGGACAGTTTATAAATCATTAATAATCAGTTATAAATAAGTTGTTATATAAACAGTTGTCATACTTTGCTGACACCTCATTATTTGGCAAAATCTCGGATCTTGCTAGTTGCTTAACTTTTCCCTTAATTGGGTATTTTTTAACAAGCTACGACCATTATAACACCAGATGTTGCCGAACAGTGAGCTTCCATCATTGTGTGACAACTGTTATACTTATTGTAAACTTTTCATTATATAATAATCTATGCATAAATAAAATCTAAGGCATGAACACTGAAGTATACCTTTATTAAGAAAATATAGTATTTAAAAACTGTGAGGATAATTGAGTTTCAGCAGAATACTTTTAAATCTGCATCATGCCAGTTTTAAACGATCATTTTTAATGGAGTATTTGACTTTAACTGAGTAATCATTACAGCTCTACAAATATGCTAACCTAAGAGTGAAGGCTGTCATTGCTGGTAGAAGCACTTAAACCCACCATTGACTCAGAACATAATTGATATTCAAGTGTGGAGGTCATTTGCATTTGTTGTATAAGTACAGTTTCTGATCTAAGTGTGTCATCTGATCTACATGCTCATCCTACAATTCTTTTGTTACTCTGGTATTAATTCAGGAATGCAGCGCTGCTCTCATGGGCCCCTTGAAATAAAGATGCTTGCTCGCATCTCCTTATTCCTCCATCTCAGTCTCCATAGACTGATTCTTTTTTTTTTTAAAACTTAAAACAGTTACTGACTTGAATGACTTAAAAATGAACAAAAAGGATCTTTGGCATCTTTGGGATCTCTGGTAAATCACAGTGTGTAGAAAATTGCTTGTTTTATTCATACTTCTGGCTGGATGTTCTTTTGCAATAACCAAATAATTGGACAATAATTGGACAAATCATGTGCATATTTGACTACACCTCTTTGACTACACCTCTATATATATATATATTAGGGGTGTAACGGTACACAGATGTCACGGTTCATAAACAGCAGTGTATTAACCAGTAAACACACACCCTTGCTTGTATTTTCTTGTATATAAGAAAAAAACAAGTTAAACATCTCGTGTTAATAGAAAACAGAGCCTGTTCCTTTAAGAAACCATGCATGCTGGGATATGTAGTTTTTCAGGGGTGTGTGTGTAGCAGTGCGAGGAAGTTTCTCTGAGTTTCTTTTCATGGCTGCTCCGTTCGCAAGTGCTTTTCACCACTCGAATGCTCTTTTAGAAGAAAGGAAATAAATTCTCCCGTTCTGAGGGAGGAAAGTACAGACCTAGCTCCCCGTATCGTCTTATTTTTAGCAGCTGCTAACACCGAGGCGAGAAGGCAACAAAACTCGCGCTTGTAAATTTAGTTCCGCATTACTTTAAATCGCGTCTTCTCCATCGTACCGCGTGTTCTCCTTACATCATATACCGAACCGTGACCCACGTACCGTGACGGTTCGGAACGAATACAACGAATACATGTACCGTTACAGTCTTAATAAGCATGCATGGAGAAAGTTGACACTTGCATGAATAGTTTTTGTAATCATAGAGCTTGCAGTGAACGATGGAAATCCACCCCCCACACACACATCCAGAGGTTAACGCAGTATAATGGATTCAAATTGACTGTGTAACTGTCTAATTAACATCATGTTCTAATGATTAATACACTAATTAGGGTGTTAGAGTCAACATGACAGAAAATATTGATTCAGACATCAGGTGTATGAGCGTGTGTGTGTGGGTTGTGGGAGTACCAACACAGAAAGATACGATTGCTTTATCACTGGTGTCATTTGTATGACACAATAATGTTCCCTGTCATTTCAGTGGCAGTACGATTAGCCCTGAACAATTTCCTTCTGCTGCCGAACAGCCTCGGCCTGCCACATGCATCTGATCCTTATCGCATCATAAGAAATACAGGGGTGTACTCACAAACATCACAGTGTAGTGCAGTGCAGATCTGCTGTCAGACTCCTGCTGGCTGCAACTCATCTTCATCCATGGGAGCTAAAAAGCTACGCCGATCCAGGAATAGCCTAACAATTCTGAGATGATTTATGAATGCAAGCCCCGCATGGCAGGATCCTCAGAGGAACTCTCTCAAGACAGCAGTTTGAACCCTCTGGCAATAAGAGAAAAGCTTACACTACAAACCTCCAGAGCTAGTTCTCAACGTCTGGCTTTCTTAAGGCTCCAGGCTCATTATACATAAAGTCTAGTCTAAGATGTTCTGCTATTCAGACCAGCAGTTCTCAACCTCTGACGTTTTTTTAGGGTCACAATTTAAAAAGACACACCAGGAAATGCTACATCAACCTTTTTCACCTTCTCCTGAAATTCACTACAGCAATCAATCTGCAGCAACCTTCTCATTGCTTCTTCTAAAGCACACTACTGAAAATGTCTTTACATTCTTCTAAAACACACAACACCAATCTTGTTTCCATTCTCCTAAAACCCACTGCTGCAATGTTCTTATTTTTGCTGAAACACACAAAACCAACCTTCCTCACATTCTCCTAAAAGACATTTTCAATATTTCTTCTGAAACACATCAGCCATCATCACATTCTCCTAAAATATGTTTTGCCCAAAACACATTAAGTGAATCTTCTACCCATTCTCCTGAAACATTTGAGAACAACCTTCTTACAGCAGTGGTCACCAAACGTCTTCCTGGAGATGTACTTTCTTGAAAAGTCTGGTTTTAACATGCATCTAACATGCTGGCTTCAACTTAGCACTATGCAGCTAATCCAACAAATCAACACAGTAGTGATACTGATACAGGGGTGCATGGCGGCTGGTGCAATGGTATCAGGCACATCATTGTTGCTTTGGGTTGCACATTAATGAGCCCCCCCTCAAACTACACAGGTTCAGATTCAAACTTTATTTGAAACTCCCATTTCTAATTGAGCGAAATAAATGCAATAACAAATGGTGCAATTTCACCACTGGAGAGAAATAAAGAGCATACTGAAGTTAAAAACTAGAATAAACAACTGTCTCCACAAAAATGGCTGGGAAAATTACTTAAAAGAAGTCTCACAGAGTCAGCCTCTGCTGGGGGCTTGGCTGGGTGCACAAACTTGTCCATGTTTTTGCTAGCAGTGCTCGAGTGGAGCATAGGTTATCCCATTGGTGCACCCCCAGTTTGGGAATCACTGTTATAATAGATGACTTGCGCAGTAATGATGAGGCTCCTTCAACATATCTATCTCAAAGAACTGTATGTCTTTCATGTACGAATCTGAACTTGCATTCAGCCACATAAATTACTGACATGTTGATACATTCTTGCAATGAAACCCAATTAACTTGTCATGCCTGGCATGTCGAGCTTTTATAGGGCATAACATTTGGTTTGGAGACTTTCTGTCTGAGCCCAAACAGACCCACCTCATCAGGTTTTGAGCCTGCGCTTGAGACTGCCCTGAGCCTGACAAAATTTAGTCTCAAACAACATGAAGTTGAGGCTGAAACGGACAGGTTAAATTACTATTTATTAACAATAGTTCTCATTAGATCAACAAAAAATATGATGTAATAAAATAATCAGCACTTTAAAATTAAGTTGGCTTTAATGAATTTATTCAAGCAATGCTTTCAATCAATGCCCTAAATGTCTAGATACATGTTCCATAGTGCTCATGTTGTGTGCTGCTGATACAGATATACTACATGGACAGAAGTATTAGGACACACCTGCACACCCAGTGCACAAAGCAGCTCCATAAAGACATGGCTGGATGAGTTCTGTGTGTCAGAACTTGACTGGCCCACACAGAGCCCTGATCTCACCCTCATCCAACACCTTTGGGATGAACTGGAACAGAGATTGTGAGCAAGACCTTCTCGTACATCATCAGTGTCTGACCTCATAAATGCTCTAGATAACGAATGGACACAAATTCCCACAGAAACTCCAACATCTTGTGGAAAGCCGTCCAAGAAGAGTGGAAGCTGGGGAGACCCACTCCACATTAAAGTCTATGTATTTGAATGCAATGTCATTAAAGTCCCTGTTGGGGTCACGCCCCAATACTTTTTATTTAATCCTCAATTCTGTTTCTTTACATTGAACATGTTACGTGTAAAATATCCAAACACTTTAAACATTCACTTTCTTACATGGTTGGGCCTTGTGGACCTTGCTGAATCCAACATAAGATAAAATGAAGTATAAAATGTACACTATACAATCTAGAAATATAAATATGGACATCTGTATTGTAAAATATACAGATATATATGTACATACCAGATTAAACACCAAAGCAGGCGCACCCAACCCAAACCTGACCTTAGCCTGACACATGTTCAGGGAAAGACGTCAGAATTTGACTAAATGCAGCATGAGCAGTCAGGTCCCATCTGTTTTGCACAAATATTTAAAGCTGTACTGGCATGTTATGCTGCTCAAGCATCACCCAAACACAATTTCTGCAACACTGCAGTCACATTAGTGCCCAGTTACTCGAAAACTACGTCAAGACCACTGTAATTCTGCTTACGCAAGTCAAACTGCAACGTTGCAAACCACAGCCTCGAGTTGTTCTGCCTGGGAGTGGGACAGTATTGGATAATGGCACTAAACCAAAACACCAGGACTGAACTGAATTGGTCGAAGCACATTTGACTCTCACATTCAGTGTGGAAAAAAGTCCAGGAGGCGTCTCGCCCAGAGGAAATCTGCTAATTGAGGACAAGATTCCATCTGTCTCCACTGATATTTGTCAATATTTACTAAAAACGGCAAGAGCAGATTCTCAAAATTAAAAAGAATCCCTATCTGAACAGTTTTAAAAATGAGCAACAGGACTGTGATGTCACCGCTGAAGCCTTGAGCTTATGTGCAGAGCTGCCGACAGATTGGCTAATGGCTTGTGCAAAATGGGTCTCTCTCTCTCTCACACACAGTCTCTCACACTAGTTTTCTCTCTCTCTCCCTCCCTCTCACTCTCTTTCTCTCTTGGGTTTTATAGAATGGTGAAAAACCAAGACAAAAGACTTCAATTACTGTCTGAAACCAGTCCCAGAGCTGGGACTAGCAAACACTGACTGAGTGGTTGCATCTGTGTGTGTGTGTGTGTGTGTGTGTGTGTGTGTGTGTGTGTGTGTGTGTGTGTGTGTGTTTGTCTCCAGGTTGTCTATATATATATACCACACGAAAGAATGACTTATACAATTTCAAAAACTGATACAGAAAAGAATTCAAAAATGGGTGTGGCTGTGAGAGGGTACAAGGGACAGAGGATGAGAAATTCTCAGCTCATCAAAGAGACCCTTCTACTGCTGCAGGGATTATATTACAGCAGTCAGGGAGAGAGAGAAAGTGGAAAACAGCAAGAAATAAATGACCAACAATCCCATTACAGATAAGACAGAGCTTATATATCACGATGACTTAATGGTAGTCGGTGCAGGACCAATTTTGCTTCAGCATTCACCATTTTACACAACAGCAAGGAAACAATTCTCCAACAATTGCTTCACCAGAAGATAAGTTAGATCTTGTATGACAAGATAGTTCCTCCCTACTTTCTCTTTAGCTGCTTGTGCTCCTGAGTGGCAACACTGGCCCTAACATGGGTAGATCATGAGTTCGATCCCTGGTGATACTGCAGCTCTCAGACATCCTAGAAAGCTCAATTGGTTTGCTCTCTCTGGAAGGGTAGGATGGCCCTCCCTCTCACCCAGGTAGTACAGGAGTCTCATAGCTGTCATAACAGTAAGTGTTCAACAAGATACAACAGCTGACTTCACATGACTCAGAAGAGTGTTGATAATATTGTGTTGGACACTAGTCTTTAAGTAGCTTAGTGCAGGGAGACTATTAGCCTCCCTGCAAAAGTCAGAACATTATGACCAAAGGCAACCTGGTGTGGTTTAGGGACATTTAAGTACATAAGAGGACTTAGCATTCCTGGCAGTGTTCTGAGACCAGGGGAGAACTCCGGAAAACTATATGGTAGAACAAACTTGACCTGTGCAGTGGCTCTGACTCCCAGTAATAAAGAATTTATTTTCAAGCATTTGAATAAGAAAATCTGGCAACCTAACCTGACTGTTATCCCCTCTGTACCCAACCTCTGAAAAAGAAGAAAAGGTGGATGGAGAGATGTCCCATTATGCTGGACAGGGAGTTAAAATCCAAACAGAGGATCTATTCTTCTAGCTTCTTGCCACAGCAGTACTGGAATCACCGTCCATCCTAGTCATCTGAAAGACAGGCACCCCGCCAAGGACTGGTACAAGTTATGTTCCACCTCTCCAGGAACTTTTCTGAGGGATGCTGAAGTTCCTTCACCCACAGGAACATAGATCATCTAAGGGCCTCTAACACTCATTTAAAGGGGATCTATTATGCAAAACTCACTTTAGTTATAATAGGTCTATGGAGTATATAAAACATGTTCATGAAGTTTTTTGCCCAAAATCACTCTCACATAAAGAGATATCACCAGGTTTATTCTTCACAATTATTACTTGTTTTTGTTTTTTAACATGAGTTTTGCATAATATATCCCCTTTCACCCCTTTTATTCCTTCCACTCTCTCTCTCTCTCTCTCTCTCTCTCTCTCTCTCTATACATATATTGGTGGCAGCCCACTGCTTCACTTGGTGAATGGGTTAAATGCAGAGAAATCA
>JBBPCY010056001.1:0-12739 GCA_037974405.1 Brachyalestes nurse
CCAGCCAAGCCTCCAGCAGAGGCTGACTCTTCATCAGCTGCAAACTGAAGTGTGAGACTTGAGATGATCCTCTTAAGTTTTTTTCTGACTGAGAACTGGTTAATTTCCCCAGCCATTATTGTGGAGACAGTTGTTTATTCTTGTTTATAACTTCAGTATGCTCTTTATTTCTCCCACAGTGGTGATATTTCACCTTTTGTTATTGCATTTGTTTCGCTCAATTAGAAAAGGAAGCTGTATTTCAAATAAAGTTTGAATCTGAACCTGTGTACTTTGAATGAGGCGGGGGGGGGAGGCTCATTAATTAATCTAGAAAAGGGGGGCCCTGCAGAGAAAGTTTGGTTGGGAATCACTGAGCTACAGGGACAGCCCCCTTGGAGCAACTGAGGGCGAAGTGTCTTGCTCAAGGACACACTGGTAGAAAGTAGGGGTTTAAACTTGTGACTTTGTGCTCATCAGGTTCAAAGTATTTAACCTTCTAGGCTATTACCAGAGCTACTAAATGACCTCTGTTCTAACTGAGCTCAGTTTAGGCTCAGACACTCTTAAGCATGAATGGGAAGTTACTGTACTCAAAACAACTGTAGACCGTATAGGCATATGTAGATGTTTTGGTTTTTGGGTCTTTACAGGAACTCTTTCTTTAAAACAGATATATGCAAATCAACTGCGTTCTGACTGGCTGTCCTGTATTGTGCCTTACTGAAAAAAAGAGTTCAGGCTCAAATGTGCGTTATAGGTAGAGCTGAACTACAATAGGCTGTATAGGCAATTGTAAATGTTTTAATTACTGGGACATTCGAGGAGAAACATTTTTAAGCATGCTATTTAGATGAGATATTTGAACGGTATGATGTTGGAATTAAACAGTAAGTGTAAAAACAAGTTACATTAAAGTCTTTTATTAAACAACAACAACAAAAAAGGTAAAATGTTATTTCCATGGTCTATATGTCCTTTAGGACACAATGCAGTCCCAATAAGGGGAATATGAAAGATAAGTCACAATGTTCCAAGGCTTTTTATGCTGGTTAAACTGACTCACTCAACAGAATTCTCACATAACATAATGTTTTAATTAAATATCTGACAAATATGTAATTGCCTGCTCACCGGAGGAAAGAAAGTTTGATAATTCCATATGCACGCACAATATGTGTTAATTGGTGTTTTGCATCTGACAGAGTTAATCAAGCTTTTTTTTACTCAGGTGAAAAGAATCTGGAGGTCATTTACCATTTTAAACAGCCAGTGTGTGCTGTCGGAACAGAATGGATAGGAACCATACAGAACATCTGCCACCTTGTCCGTGAATGCAGGGCCATTGAAAGGCAGTTTCTATGTGGTAAGGTTTCCACCAGATTGCACTAGAATTTCCATTGAATTGCACCATGGTCAGTGAGAGAGCCTCAATGCAGTACTTTATATGTATAGCTGCTTCCGTGAACTTCCTCGAGGATGGCAATTTAGCATTAGGGTACGTGTGCAAGACCACACTGAGTAAATAAATGGTTGGGCTCTCTAGCTTTTTGATAGTGAAATTTTGCAAATAAACATGTCGGATAATGGAAATTCTGGACTTTGCGGCAGAAACCTAAGAGCTTCTTTGCTAGAGACAGTTTGTCAGGAGCCTGACCACTTCCTGTTCCTCCCATTATGCCAAAAAACAAGATGACAACACCAGAGGGCACTTGAACTCAGTGAATGAGGGTGAACGAAGCTAAAAAGCTAGTCATTTATGCTGGCAACTTCCTTTCAATTTAAAAGCTGGAAGAAACTCTTACATTCAAAATTCAATAGAAAATGACAACAACAAAAAGGTTTTCAGGCAGTTGGATGCTAACATTACTGAGCTGACTAACTGATGAACAGTCAGCTCATTTTTTTTAAAGGTGAAGTGCATTACAAATTCTCTGACATTGCTTCAGGTTCAACTTCAGGAGCTTTGATGCTGTTTTGATGCCACTGTGTGGCACCTTTGTTGCCATTTGTTGTACTGACCTCTAAATAGGCCATCCTTCATATACAACATACATTTGACATGCAACATGCAAACTCAATGCCTTGAAGTTACTTGATATAACACATGCTGTTTTAAGTTTTAGTGACTTAAGCTTGAAACTAGCTTACTTTTATTAAGTAAGGACATGACTGATTCAAGTTTGCATGATTTTTTATTCAAGTAAAGTGGCCCCTTATAGTCACACGTGAACACATCTTACAGTGCGAACAACATGAAATTCTTTCTTTGCATTTAACCAAATGAAGAAGTGGGCTGCCACCAACGAGGGGCACTCAGGGAGCTGTGGGTGGGGACAGTACCTTGGTCAAGGGTACCTCAGTGATGACAGTGGCAGTGTTTGGATTTGAACCAATAACCTTCTGATTGCAGGGGCAACTCCCTAACCACTAGGCCACCAGCTTCCCCAATTCCAGTAATTGATTTCCTGAAATTTACAGTGCATATGAAGGAAGGCCCAGTCAGATTGCCCATTCTATTCACTCTATATCCATTATCTAGGCAGCTTATCCTAACCAGGGTTAACCAGGGGGAGCCTATCCTAGCACTTACAGGGCAAAATGTGGATAAACATCCTGGACAGGTCACCAGTCCATCACAGGGCAGACAGAGACAAACACTCTCACACACATTCACACCAATGTTCTGCATCCTTGCACACCTCTGCTGCTTGAATAAAGTACCGGTCAATACTGTATTTATCCTAAATGTAGCCACTGTCATTTGCACTGAACGTTGTCTTGTCTCGTCTAGTTGTAATGTTGCTCTTGTGTTCTGTCCTGTCTGCACTTGTGTTCTGTTCTGTTCAGCTCTTGTGTTGCACCATTGTCCTGGAGGAACTTTGTTTCATTTTTATTATGTATTGTGTATATGATAAAAATGACAATAAAAACCTACTTGACTTGACTTTAGTATAACCTGATGAAAACCTTTTATCTATGTTAAAATGGATTGCTACTCATCTGTTATCTCACGGTTACCTCCTTGTCAATCAAATGCATTAATCCAAAAAGGCGTCATCCCAGCGCCCCCTTATGTCCTTCAGAAATAGTAACATAGCTTCCCTCCCAGTTGGACTGGCACAGTGTTGGCTGCCTACACCACCTCTGATCCACCACAGCAGCCGGAACTACTGACCGACACGCCACAGACTCAAATGCTCGGGACATGGTCAAACTGTCATTCTCTTCAAAGCAGAAGACATAATAAAACAATTGTATTGCGTCTTGTTACAACCAAACATATATCCAAGCCATCTGCATGCACTTATGAAGCCATGTGCTACAAGAAAGAGACATTAAAATGCAATATGTCAGGAAGAGGGGAAAAAAAAAGACAGAACTCTGAAAGCTCTCACTTGTCTCTTCCTAGCAATTACATGCTTAGTAAAGCCGCCGAACCAGCAGTGGTTCAGCAGTAGATGCTAAAGCTGCATTCATTATCCTCTTCCCACCGCTGTGAGTGAACAACAGAGGAAGATGCTCTTCTCTCCTCTGGCACCAGGACTGGGCAGTTGCTGGGTCAGACGCTCTCCTCATAAGGAGGAGGCTAAAGGCTGATGGAGCTTAATGAGCTGTCGCCCTCACCCAGCAAAGAACCTCCAGGCTTCTGTTACACTAAGAAAGAGGTCTCTGCCTTTCCCTTTCTCTCTCTCTCTCTCTCTCACTCACTCTCTCTAAGCCTGTCCTCCAAATCAATTCTTCCTGCAGTGGCTTAGATTAGCAAGTGGGCGGAGACAGAGCGAAGGCCAGATTCGTGTCAAGACCTCCCTCATCCAGAGCTCAAAAAACACCAAGGATCTGCACTCTGTGGATAGACGCACTACTTAGATGGGGGAAAGAAACTGACTCAACTACGAAAATAAGCAGTGTTCACAGAACATAACTGCATGCCTATGGATTTCAAGGAGGCAGAAACAATTGAACGGTGAAGAGATATAAGTAATAGTGAGCTGAGGGTACATTTAGCAAGCCACTCAAAAAAAAAACAACCAAAAAATCAAATTATGAATAAAATATTTTGCGTCTCCAGTAATACACTGCTGGAGGAATACAGAATTGATTTGATTAAAGTCAGGACTTCATAAACAAAACACTCACCCCTACTTTTATTTCCAAAATAAACAAGGTTATTTGTCCATTTTGGAGCTAAAGTCAACCACACACTTGACAATTTTCTAGTACCTTTTATAAAGAGTAAAAGAGAAAAAATTACTCTCTAAATCATGTGAAAAATCAGTCAAGCAAGTGAAGCCTCATCCAGAATTTGAGAAATTTTCTTTAAGGATCAATTTGACTGGGTATGGAAGGTGTTCTCTTCAATGTTCCTAGTGGTAAATTGCCCAGTTAATAAAATTGTGTACTTCCCTTTTTTCAGTGCTGCTGCTGTTTCAAATCATCTGTACAGTCAGTCTTTTAAAAATGTGGTCAAATCAGGATCATATTCCATAAAAAAACACTCAGACTCCATCTACCAAGTGGGCTGCCAGTGGGGGTGTTACAGGGTAGGAGAAATTGACCCTTAAGGTAGAAATATCATTATTATCATAATCATAATGATTTTGTGCAGTACAGGTGTGTGATATGTTCAGTGTATCTTATGGTACACTGTTTTTAATAGCAATTTTCAAATGGTGACACTACTAGCACATTTATTACGGCAGAAAATGTATTATGTCATTAAAATATTATGGCATATCAGAAAAAGGTCATTAAATATTGTGAAATTACATTTTTATTAGTGTGATTGCACCTTTAAAATATGTGTTGGAGAGATTGTGTGATGTGATGTCTAAGGTGGCTGGAAAGAGACAAAATGTAGAAAAACACAAAAGCAGAGAAACAAACACAGAGCAAAACAGTAGACTCATAAACAGACTCCAAGACACTAAAGCTCAGGTCAGTTATAAAAACAGACGTCTGTCACTGTTTGTTGTAGTTAAATTAAAAGTAATCAGCCTGTGAACACAGCTACACATTTAGCCATCCTTAACCATGAATGGCTTGGAAAGAGGCAGCAAGTTCAGACTCCCTCGGTACTTCAGCGACAGAGTGCCAGCTGCTGACTGAACAGAATCAGAGGGTTCTTGAGAGTTTTTGTAACACAAACTTCTTTTTTGCCCATGAAATCAATGTTTGGGTGTCTCCAAACATGAGCAATAGCAAGCACACATTCACAGATGAAATGCATCTGGTTCTATATTGCATCCCCTACTTTAAGGCAATGTTATCTTTTGCTGCTTTGGTACTTTGGTACTAAACAGTTTCCTAATTATGATTCCGATTCTTTAGCAACTGGACAAATTCAGCTATCTTTTCCTATGGTAAAAGTGAATAACACTTTCTATTTCTTATTAAGTAGTCCGGATAAAAATAAAACAACACACACACACTTCTTGCACATTTAACTGGTATTGTATGACTGATAATCTCACCCAAATATCCCACACAGACAAGCAAATGAAGTTGATTGTGGTAAGTGTGTGAAGTGGTCCTGGTGAGTTAGTCTGTTGCATGTGTTGTGGTGGACATTCTCCTTTCTATCTTGGGTTCAGGAATCTATTTAAATAAAGAGAAGAGGTTCACCTCATCTGGTCAAAGGAGCACTGGGGCTGAACAATCTGTGTCCCTACATAAAGCATCTGAGTTTCAAATCCTAACACAATTTAATATACTTGTTCTACACACGTGTGTGCGGAGTCTCGGCCGTTGTCTGGGAAACAAAAAGTAGGGGGACGAAACAAATGATTTTGAAGACTGGGTGGGGGTGTATGTCCCCACTGCTATAATGGTTTCGGTCCATGCTTCCTCACCTCACCCGCTATCAATAACCGGATATATGTCGGAATTCCTCTAAGCTTAAATCTGGTGATGTCAGAGAACCTCGCCACTCCCAAGGGAGTTAACGTCCTTCAAAGACACTGCCGTGAAACTGAGTGTTCTTACTGTATATAAATAAATATCCATTATTATATTGAGAAGCAATGATGTTTCGAAAATCACATAAATATAAGAAACATAAGGAGTTAAATGAAATGACGTGATAAATCAAGACAAGTCCTCTTTAGTATGTATCAATTCATACAACCTCTGCATGGCAGGTGATTCTTATTTTAGCTCTCAGGTTGACATGTCAGCATTCACAAATGTCACGTGAGCTGCTTGGCAGTGCATTCTAGACTTGGCACAGAGGTGACACTGCCTTGAGCTTAAATACAGTGAAGAAATCTATGAAGACCAATGAAATTGACACAAAACAGAAACCACAATTCATGGTCGTAATCAAACGAAGTACTAGTTACAAATTCACGCTACATACACATTTTCTGCTAGATCTACCGACTCATAATAGTGATAAAAGTGAAATGTAACCTTATATGAATAAATTTTTAAGCAGACACAAATTAAAAACCTGCTGTACCATTCCTCATGCACAACTTGCCAATGTGTGCAAGCTGTGGAGGTCACACTGCTGCTTCATTCATGTTATGCAGAGGTTATTTGGGTAAAACAGGTTTTATGTGCAGAGACCTTATTCGGGCAGGTTGCCAGCTACAAAACAGTTTTTAGACTTTCACTGACATTTTGCCAATTGCATATGATAAAAATAAGTTTCCATCAAATTGACTTTTATTCATAAACTGCTCAATCAATCAGTCAATCAATCTAACAATTATAAACCAATCAGTCAATCAATCAGTTGATTCAGACCCCAGATGAAAATCATCACACAAATTGCATATAAAAATAAATACACATCCATTCAAATTATATAAAATATAAAGTAAATAACACTAATCATATTATTCATTTTAATAATTCATTTTAATTATTTAAAAAAAGAAAGTAAGATGACATCCTTGTACATAAGGATGTAATTTCCTTAATTTCCTCATGTAAGTTTTGGTTTAGTGATAAAATTAGGTCTTTATTTCTATGTAATTTACATGCTATGCGCTTTGGTTAGGCTAAGCTTCCCATAACCTACTTTTTCTTTTTTCAGCATTGTAACTGTTGGAGCTTATACAGAAGAGATCACGCTTCTCTGCCATAGAGCCATTTGAGCACTTTTCGGTTAGAAAGCCTGTGGCCTTCTCCTGAACACCCCTCGCTGTAAGTGCTGAAAAGTGGCAGCATTCCTTTTAAAATGCTTGTGTCTCCTCCTCTGTTCAACTACACCTCTTTGCTTTTCAAGTTGTTTGTTGTAAGCAACATTTCCCAAAGGAACATTTTGTTGCTCTTTGATGAAGATTCTAAAACTCCATAGGAAAGAAAATAGCTATATGTGATGATGGAGAGATGGTAGTTTAGCTGTGGATGAACATGAGCATTACTAGTGTGGCAAATCAGAGCACAGTTTGACCTTCCTGAGATCTCTGCTAAAACGGTGGGCATGTATGCTGATTGCGCTGTGAGCAGGAAACGCTTAAGCAAATACCTTTTTTTTCATCTGACCTCATCGTTGTCTAGGTATAAGTTTTAAGGAGATCTCTTTTTCATTTGTCTTTTTTTTGGTAAGGGAAATGTCACATTATGTTAGATTCATGCATAATTTCCATTCATTCTTTTACTGAGCTGGTTATGCTAACAATGGCCACAGAAACAGACATTTCTTGTAGAAACATGGAAAGAACATGAAGGAAATCCACACAGAAAGCTCCCTGACTTTCCACAGGGAATCAGACCCAGGATCCTCTGGCTGCAAACTCCAGTACCACACATCAATTCCCAGTTCAGCAATAACAAAAACAACTAGATGCATTTCCAGGAGAAAGTGTGATTGTGTGGTTGCTGTAATTCATACTTCTAGATTCAATTGTTATACCATTGCAGGGTATGAACTTGTCAGCTCTTACCAAGCCGTTAATAGTTACCTGACCTGAGCTTTAGTGTCTTAAATTCTGTTTATGAGTCTGCTGTGTGTTTTGCTCTGTGTTAGTTTTATCCTGTTTTTCTTCACTTTTTGATGCATTGTAGCCGCCATATCTGTGACATCACAGACTCTCTCTGACACATAATTTTCTTAAATGGTCAACTGATCAAAATATATACACACGCACACGCAGAGGTACCAAATTCAGCTATAATAATAATAATAATAATAATAATAATAATAATAATAATAACAATAATGAAACAATTAAAACAATCACACCTATGAGAAACAGTGAAATGAACAGTCTAAATAACTACTGGTTGTGTAACCGGCTGTGTTGGTACGGCTGCTGATTCTACCGGCCATCTACACTTCACTCTGCGTTGTGGTCCAGTGAAAGACTCATGACACCAAAACCAGTGGTCGGGGATTTATTCTGTATAACATAAGAGTACATGCAGCACAAAATGGATGCCTCTCTCCTAACAACCCCAGCGCGCAGCCCACGAACTGAGCCAATTAATGCATGTTCATAATATAATTCTACAATATTAATCAAAAAAAATGCAAATACACAATTAAAATATTTAAGTTTCACAAGCCTTTCAACAAAAAGCACATCTATGCACTCCAACATGGCATTTTATCGTTTTCTCCTAACAAGAAAATGATCAGGAACAGTTAGAAAACCTGCTAACACATAATTAACATGTTAAGGGCATGTCATACCTGTATAACAGAAGAGTACCACAAGTAACACAAATTGGATGCCTCTCTCCTAACAATCGCTCACTACAGAAAAAGAGAAGAGTTTACCCATTTAGGCTACACACGAGTTCATCAACATGTAAAACTTTCTGTATAACAAAAAAACTACAATACAAATATTACATAACCCTTAAAATAGAAATTCATAGACTATTTGCAACTGATTACATATGAAAAATGTAAACATGTAAACCAACAGAGAAGAGAGAGCATCACACACAGCTACCTAGCACCACTGCGCAGCCCGCGAACTGAGGACGGTGTGTGTTGGCACCAATGACATCACGGACAGCAGTTTCAAAATAAGTTACAATCAACAATCATCCTTGTAAAACTCATATTACACAAAAAATCCATCTGGAAAGGAGGATTTTAATGTGAAATACTGGGAACCATAAAAAAACAAAACAAAAAAATATTTTAACTATTCTTTCATCCGTTACATTCACCTCCCTTGGAATTTCACTAAAATCCTCCCCACTGGTCTGGATATGTTTACACTGACACTGGGTTGTTAAGAATCTTTCTTAATAGTTTAGCAAGAAAGCTACCTGGTTAACAGGTTAAGAATAATCCAAGGTTGATCAGGCCTTGGACTTTCTTACACCATAAAATAAGCCAATCCACATTTGACCTGTAATAACAATTAACACCTAGTAGTCTAAATTTTCATGAAATAATTGAATAGATATATCCCAGCTCAAAAAAGGTCACTCAAACATTGCAAGAAACTTCCCTGAAACATTATCAGTAGAACTCGGCGCATTGAATGGTCTCTGCGACGTAGACTCTATCAAACAACTAACCTTCTTCCCAGCTCTACCTGTGTGCGTAACAACATTTGGTGTGCCTGTCTGTATGTGTGGCTCGGTACTAGGACATACTGTCAAATCGGCACACTGGGCTGTGTCTGGAATACCTGTATCTGAATCACAGACTGAGCTGACCACACCAGGACTGTGTGTACCCTCTGGCCTGATTGCTTCAAGCTCTGTCACTGCCCGAATCAACAGTTTCAGCCTCTTATACGGGTGTCTTTACATCATTCCAGAGTCTCCAGCCAACTCCTCATCTGTCCAATCAGCTGAATCTTCCAATATGGAAGCACTGAACGTCTCCACATCATCTGACTCATATTCTGAACTTGGCACATTCACTTGATCATCCACTGATTTTACTGGCAAGAAACCAATGTCTAAGGGATAAGGTTGCAATGCACAACTCTCCTATTTCCACCTCCATCAACCAGCTTGTACATATGGGTCTGAGGATTCAAGTTCTTGATGGTGTAAACAGGTCCCATTTATCTGCCAATTTTCTTCTGTCACCTATGTTCAAATGTGTACCCTTGACTCTTTTGTTGTAATTCTTGGCTTGCTTTCCTTGTTCCCTTGTAGCATGTTTCTGTGCAATGCTTACAGCCTTATGAAGGTGAGAAATCAATGTCTTTGCATAAGTGTCATAATCCACCACGACCAGGTCTTGCAACACCTACCTGAACATTACATCGACAGGAAGCCTGGAATAGCGACCAAACATCAGCTGAAAAGGTGCATAGCCTGTTGTTTCATGTGTAGTGGCATTATACGCAAAGGTCAAGGCTTGAATCTTTTCTGGCCATTTCTGTTTTTCTTGAAGGGGAAGAGAGCGAAGCATGTTACCTAAGGTCCGGTTGAATCTTTCGGTTCCCCCGTTCCCCAAAGAATAGTAAGCTGTGGTATGCGACTTGGTAACACTGGATAATTTCAATAACTCTGCCAATAGAGCACTTTCAAAATTAGCTCCTTGGTTGGGGTGAATTCTTTTTGGGAATCAACACACGCAAAATACATGATCCCATAACTTCTTGGCAATCTGTTCCGCTGTTTGATATTGACAAGGAAAGGCATGAGCTAATTTAGTGATCAGTCACAATGTCACGCCCCCAGTCCGTAGGGACTCTTATTTTGACTGGGGGCATGGCAGCCCAAGCTGGACAATAGTTTGGGGACACGTGGGTGCACCTGTTTTGAGTTTTTGGGACAATTATTATTTCACGTGTTTTGAGTTTCTGGTGTATTTATAAGTTCATGTCTGTTCTCAGTTTCTTTGTCGGGTTTTCAGCATCACTTAGTAGGTTTAGTTCGTGCGTGTGTTTAGTCTGTCTGTCTGTTTTGGAAGGAATATCGGCCATCATGCCTTGTTTCGCTTTCTGTTCATGTTTGGGAATAAACCTTCACAAATGGATCTGGATCGAGTCTGTCTCTGTGCCTCCTGCTTGAACACGCCACGGGCAAACGTGACACACAACAAGTACATCTACTGCCTGTTGCTTTTTGTCCTCTGCACTCCAAAAATCAAACAAACTAATTCCATCGGAGCAGAAGTATTTATATTTTCAAATGCCCCGCTGGCAATGGCTGGCAATGCTTAATATACTCTCTGACATCACGCCCCATTCTAAGCCAGAAGAAATGTTGTCGTGCAAGACACATGGTTCTCACTTGTCCTTGATGACCAGCAATATCAAGTCTGCAACTAATTGTCCTCATGAATAGACCTCAGCTCAGTGCATCGGCAATTATGTTTTTGGTACCAGATATGTGTTTAATGTCAAAGATGTATGGTGCCAGTTTGGATACCCATTGCTGTTCATAGGAGTCAAGTTTGGGTTTGGTCATTATATATCGGAGTGGATTTTTGTCTGTCCACACCGTAAATTGATGACCTTTCAGCCAAATGGCTGAATTTCTCACACTCCACTTAAGCACTAAAAATTCAAGCCTGTGTGTTGGATAATGTTTTTGGGATTTGCTTATGGATTTGCTTGCAAAAGCAATGGGCCGAGCTTTCTTCTCACCAACAGGAACCTGAGATAACACTGTGCCAAGGCCGTCCAGGGAAGCATCAGTTGACAAAATTAGTGGCTAGGAAAAATCAGGGTGTGCAAGGACTGCACAATTTAGAAGACCCTCCTTCAGATTCAAAAAAGCTTCATCACAATCAGAAGTCAAGTCAGCAGTCAGCAGGCTGGAGCCTTCGATAAGTTCGTGCCTTCACATTCACCTTAGTCCTGCCTCTCCTCTTCTGTCCAGCTGTAAGAGCAAATAAGGGCAAGCTATTAAAGTTAAAGTCACCAAAAATGCTTCTCATCATCCTCATAAATGAAGCTGGACTGTTGCACAATCCTTGCGGCATACGATTATACTCACGTAGGCCCATAGGAGTTGAAAATGCAGTGTATTTTTTTGTCCTCTTCAGCCATTGGAATGTTATAGAAACCTTATTTCAAGTCCATAGTACTGATCAAGGCATTTCCACCCAATGCTGCCAAACAGTCTGCCTAGTGCGGTAGTCCTTGATGGTCTTCGCATTAAGCCACCTGAAGTCAGTGCAAATCCTCAGACTACCATCCTTCTTCCATACTAAGTCTAATGGAGAAGCGTACTCACTCACAGATTTGCAGACCATGCCCTGCTTCTGGTAGTGAGCTGGGGGGACACGACGATAGGGCAGTCTGAAAGGCTGCTCATCAGTAAGCCTGATACGATGTACAAAGCCTTTGGCTTCCCCGCAATCTAAAGCATGTTTGGAAAATACGTCATGGTATGGCTCAAACAGCTGAACCAAGTTTTCCTTGGCTGCAGTGCTAATCGGACAAGGGTCAGTGTCAAGGTCTCCAAGACCAACACTTTGTAGCCGTTGTTTGAGATCTAAGGAACTGGTTGGCAGCAATTCTTCTACTGGTGAAGCTATTTCAGCACGTTTCACTCCTTGGAATAGTTCAAAATCTTCAACAGCAAAACAGGGAGAAATGTCTGCCAGCTTACGATTTCTTCTCAGGGTGACAGGTTTATCAGAAAAATTGGTCACCTTCATTGGAAGCCAACCATTGCCCCACAATGGCATAATGACACATCCCACAATAATGTCACGTGGCATGATCTTAGAGGACGTGGGCTCAACCACAACTGTGCTCCCTAAAGACATAGGAACATTACTTGGTAATTTTCCCCAAACTAGATGTTCTTGTTTGGCCAATAGGGTAACTGACTGTTTCAGTTTGGCGGTCCCTACTTTGTCTGGCAGGCCATCACC
>JBBPCY010056051.1:0-12737 GCA_037974405.1 Brachyalestes nurse
TGATCAGTGTCAGTCAGCTACCACTGTTTCTTCAAAAATGCTTAGCATATGATTATTATGTGCTAATTATACCAACTGTCATGCAATACATAACTAGCATCATCACAAAAACTACGTGCTAGGGAAAAACTAAACACAGATTTGAAATCAGCATGAAAAACACTACAAAACCTACATAAACATATCTCTGATGATTTTGACCTGCTGATCTGTGTAATAAATACAGGTCATGTGGACTGTTATGTTTAACACTCATGGTCAAATATAGGACGGCACAATACATCATCTGTTAACTGTTATCACTCTGTCGGTTTCTGCAATACTGATATCACAGAAAATGGCAATATAAAGCTGCAGGATATGGACAAAATATCAGTATTGCAGTTTTACTTTTACACATTGTGATTGCAATGCCTTTCAGTATATTAAAGGGCCAACGTCACTTATCTGGACTCTGTAAAGTCTGTAAATATTGTTTAAAAAGGTACATTTACTACACCCATCCATATAGTCCATATATGGAAATAAGCTACAAAAACATCCTGTATGCAAATCATAGTTTTTGTGATGTCAAATCCCAAGACACCTATATATATCTTCACATTCCGCCTACAGCAGTTTAGTCCCGCCCACTCATGCACAGAATCAATAGCATCTTTAACAGTTCAAAATTAGACTTTAGTTGGATTTCATGAAGACCTCGATTCATCAGAACACCCAGTATCTCACCTGGAGCTGTGATTGGTCACCCTGCCAGAAACACTGATTGGATTTGAGGCTAATTTTGCATCTTGCAGCCTTCTGTGATATTAATATTGCAGAGACTGATATCATAACAATTAATAGACAATTGTATTGTGCAGCCCTACTGTAATATGCAAATGAGCTTCTAACAAATCAGTGTTTCTGACAGGGTGACCAATCACAGCTCCAGTTGAGTTCCTTGGTATTCTGATGAATCGAGGTCCTCATGTAATCCAACCAAATTCAAATAATTTTAAACTTTAACCGTTAAAGAGCCTTATTGGCCAAGGTGTTTTTAAAGGGTCCGTTTTCCACATTGTACACCTTTTTAATTTTTTCATTTGCGTACAAAAATGTTCATAAATCATAATTCATTCTTACATGGCAGTCTTTCAATCTCGATTTATCCTTCAGAACAAGCTATTTCTGTTATTGTTCCTTTAATACTGATATATGTAACCTATCTCTCCTCCGATTGGCTGCCCTGTATTTCAGCAACACAGGGGCTGAAACTTAGAACTGCAAAATGAATGGGTGAGGCTAAACTGTAGGCTGAATAAGAAGACATGTAAATGTGTTGGTTTTTGACATCACAAATAAAATCTAATTTGGAAGACATGTCGTTTTGTTGCTTATTTTCCATATATATGAACTGTATGGATGGGGATGTAAATGTATGATCTGAAACAATAATTACCCACTTGAAGCCTTTTTATGTCCAGAAAAGTGATATGGGCTCTGTAATTTCTTGAAAAGCTTTGCGATCACAATACATAGCAGTAAAATCACAACATGGATATTTTGTCCATTTCATGCAGCTCTGGTAAAACGTGTTGCAGTTTGACCATAAATCATCAAAAATAAGTTTCGGACATTCCCCATGTTTGTTACATTTGAATATATTCACATTATAAACAGATCCTTTAAAAATATTTTACTTTACTTTTCTTACTAAAGCATTGCAAGTTGTTTGTCTGTAAATAACTAATTATAAAAAGGTGTTATGTCTCCCCAATTCCACAAGGCGGCATCATAAACATTCGCCTGAGAATAGATGTAATAAAGCAGAGCTGATTTGTAGAACTGTGCTCTCTCTCCCCTTTCTCTCTCTCTCTTTCTGTTCTTCTCTCTCTCCTCTTTCTCTGTCTTCCTTTCTCTCACTCTCTTTCTCTCTCTCTCTCTCTCAGACAGTAATCTGGTTGAAGGAGACACCATCCAACTGGAAGATGGAACCACAGCGTACATCCAGCAGGTCACAGTGCAGCAGAAAGGTTAGTACACACACCACACACACTCTTTTTGTATGAAGTTATTACTGCATTAAAAGTCAGCCTGTCTCTCTCGTTTTCTCCTTTATTCTCTGTTTTGTTCTCTTTCAGAGGCTTTGCCATTTGAAGATGGTCAGGCGGTCCAGCTTGAGGACGGAACCACGGCCTACATACACAGTACACCCAAAGGTAACACGCACACATATGAACAAATACACAGTACTGTATAAAAGTCTTGAGCCCAAAGTACAGGAAACCCGAACAACTGCAGGGGTTACGTTCGAAGAGCACCCACATATAATGGAAAACCGTGAATTTGTGATGTGGTAAGAACAAAATGCCTATTTTTATAGTATAAACCTGAAATATGCCCACAAATGTGCTCCCCAAACACTTAATTTCATTTTAAACATATTAATACTTTACCCTTAAAGAAAATGTAAAGGTAAACCCATATCCGTACTGTACCGTTTACACTGAACTGCTGTCTCCCGCCGTGCTTGCATGTAAATACTCATGTTACCCCTGTATAGACTGTACTGTAATTCATGCACAAGTATTTTCTTTGGTATGCGCTGTCAATTTCTTTGGTAAAAACAGGGTGAATACAGTAATAAATGAATTTAATTTAAGAAGAACAAAACAAAAAACATGAGAACACTTGAGATAGATCCAGAGATGCATCACAGGGCAGCAGCCAATCACCAGCAAGGAGAAATAAATAACGTTCTCGGATCCCGTCTCTGAGTACAGCAGTATTTCCCCATCCCAAGACGTGCTTTCTTTGAGTTCTCTGGACAGTACATATGGACAGTTATATTTTATATGGAAATGTAGCTGAATTGACATTAATATTTATGTTACAAAATTAGTCAATTATATTTTTCTTAATAATTTAGCACAATACATGAACAATTATAACTTGTCATGAACAAATCTGTGACGTCTGGGTCTCGTCCACTACGCCCCCTCGTCCTCGTGCTGGATTGTTCATGTTTGGGGTGGCGCTGAGCAGAGGAGGCTCATTCCATTCCGGTGTCTGCTTGCCTTGCTAACCACCACGCTCAAACATACACAACCGAGCACGAGGACGAAGGGCCGTGACGGACGAGGCCCGGACGTCACAGAACCATTAAAAAAATGTGGGGGATATCTGTGGTTACCGCAAATGTGTGAGGGTTTCCGTGGAATTATTAGTTCGGTTCTCAATAAAAATCTGCGAGAGACCAAAGCCGCGACCGCTGAACCGTGAATAAGCAGGGGTTTCCTGTATTCTATACTCTACCTTACCATAATGTTTAATATCATACAATTATATCAGACTACACCATATCATAACCACACCATACAATAATACACTATACCACATTGTACCATAGTATTCTATACTTTACCCACACCATGCTGTACTGTTATACTATATTACTGTACTATACTATATCCTGCTATTCCATGCTATATCATACCATAAAATATCATACTATGCAGTATCATACTATACAGTACCGTACTCTGTTATGCTATGCTACTGTGCATTAATATACTGTAGTATTCTATATTTAATTATACCATACCATACCAGAAAAAAACATATCATCACAAACATAACGCCTTCACATGCTATTACCCTGTCGTACTATACCATACTATTCTATACAATAATATGCTATGCCTTACCATGCAGTACTACATCAATTACTACCATACTATAAAATACCACACTATATTGTACTACACAGACTGTACTACACTATACTAGTGTACTGTAATATACCATAGAATTCTATACTATAATATTCTATACCATATATTGCCATACCTTTCATAATTATACCATTCCAGATGATACTTCACTATACTGTACCATACTACAGTAATATAGTATTACATACCATGCAATACTATTATATCACATCATACTGCACTCTTGTTATACTGTACTTTAATATACCATAGTATTTTATGCTATAAAATACAACACCTTAAAATACCATACCGTGTGGACTATGTTTACCTCTTTACTGAGGTAGTGTGTGATTTTGGACACAGCTGTGTTAGTAATAAGACAGTTAGCCTAAGTATGTGACCTTTGATGTCTCGGAGAACAGATGGCTATGACCCCGGGACGGTGGAGGCGGTGCAGCTGGAGGATGGCAGCACGGCGTACATACACCACCCATCAGCCCTGCAGTCAGGGGGCGCTATACTCACTGTACAGGCCGGGGGGGCACTGGAAGAGCTCGCTGCAGACCCAGACACCATCAGCACATTGGAAGCCTATGCTGCACGGGTCAGAATCACACACACACATACACGTACTAATGCACAGGAGGCTATGACAGTAATCATTGGGCTAACAGTAAACAACTAATTTAACAAATATATAATATTAACTCTAAGGCCTGAACCAGTGAAGATGATTAACTCTAAGGCCTGAACACAGATGATTCCAGATGATCAGGTGGTGATCAATATACTGGTGTTGCTGAATGCTGAGTGTTTGGAACACCTTTATCTAGACCCCTCGTGTCTTTAGGCACTTTGCAGCCAGTCACAGTGGGAAAAAATCCAGTTTCTTTTATTTAAACAGTTTTGCAGAAAATAGGGTTTTTGCACAAACTTATATCGGTCTAAAAATGTATTAGATTCTGTTATTCAGGTAAGTAAAATAGGAGACTGTTTATATGCAGTTACTTTTATTATTTTGTAAAGGTGTGTGTGTGTCTCCAGCTGACAGGCTCTAAGGTAGAGATGGATGAGAGCAGTACTGGAGGGAATGGAATGAAGCCGACCACAGTGCAGGTAAACCGACTCATGCCCACACACATCCTTAACTTACTTCTCCTCACACTCACACCCCACATCACACTCCTCACACATCACTCTTCACTCACAGGTGTTCCCCAGTGCTGTTGTCTTCCACAGCATACATTAACCAATTCAATTGGTCCACCACCAATGTGATTCAAAGTTAAATATAAAGAAATGAGGGCTCGCTCAAGACTTTTGCACAGTACTGTAGCTGTGATATCTTTATCAATGTGTTTAGTAGTCTTATCAATAAAGTTTTCTAATTCTGATGGGCATTTACTTAGCCAGAAATACCTGTGTTTAATAAATAAATATTTGTTGATAAATCTCTGCTCCAATATCATTAACCCATTAAACTACAATGTCTTATTCTATCGTAGAATTTTATTATAACTTTTGCTATAGTAACTTCTAGTGTAAATGCACTACTTAATGCTTGTTATTGTTTATGTGTGTATATGTGTTTGTATGTGTGTGTGCGTGCGTGCTTGTGTGTGTATGTATATGTATATGTGTGTGTGTGTAGCTGATGTTAGAGGGAAAGGCATGGGGTTCCTGTAAGGCTCCTCAGGGGGAGAAAAGTTTCCAGTGCAGTTATGAGGGCTGCGGCAGACTCTACACCACTGCACACCATCTGAAGGTATGCATACTTTTACACACACACATTTTCCTTACTCTTTACGGGGGTTTTTTCTCAGATTTTTTAAATGTGTGTGAACACTGTTATATTTCAGGATACAGTGTGTTCTGTAACCCTATTAAAACAACCCCCATGTGGTTGTTGTGATTTTCCAGTTACTGTGGTATCTCAGGTTGTTGTGAGGGTGTTACGTGGTGGTTGCTACAGTAACAGAAGTGGTTGATTTGGATGTTTCTCAGTGGTTGCTGTGGTATCCCAGGTAGTTGCTAGGGTGCTGAGAACCTATTGATATGTAGTCTTTCCTGGTCGCTAGGGTGTTGCTGTGTTTTTTCCCAGGTGCATAATAGGGTGTTCATTGGCGGTTGCTGCAGTAACAGAGTCTGCTGTTGTGTGGCGGCTCTTGTATTACAGGTGGTTACTAGGGTTTTCCTATGGCATGAAAGATGGTGATTACTGTTGTTTCCCAGTTAGTTGCTAACCAGTGGAATCTCTAGTGGTTACTAGAATGGTGGTGTGGTGTGGTATTCCGGGTGGTTGTTAGGCAGTTGTTATGGTGTTTTAGTTGGTTGCAGTACTCTGCCAGAATATTTAATATTGAATTACTTTTACTGTCTTTGTTTTTTGTTTTTATTTTAATGTCATAATGTCATAGTTATGTCATAAACACACTGCCTACATAAACCATTTTTAACGGTTTCCATGGCCACCTGAGATTTTGTACACTGCGGTGTGTAAATTTAACTTGCAGAAGAAGTGACTTGTATGTGTACACGTTTCAGGTGCATGAGCGTTCCCACACGGGTGACCGTCCGTACCGCTGTGAGATCCCTTCCTGCACCAAAGCCTTCTCCACCGGATACGGCCTAAAGAGCCACCTGCGCACACACACCGGAGAAAAACCCTACAAGTGTCCTGAGGACATGTGCTACAAAGCCTTCAAGACCTCAGGAGACCTGCAGAAACATGTCCGCACACACACAGGTAACACACCCACACAGGTAACACACTCACATTTATACCAACATATACCATATGCCTTTTTTTGTCTTTTCTCTCTCTCTCTCTCTCTCCTGTAGGGGAGAAGCCATTTAAGTGTCCGTTTGAAGGCTGTGGACGTTCTTTTACCACCTCCAACATCAGGAAGGTTCACATGCGCACACACACGGGCGAGAGACCTTACCTTTGTCCGGAACCAGCATGCGGACGAGGCTTTGCTAGCGCCACCAACTACAAAAACCACATGAGGATACACACAGGTACACACACACACACACATACATCCACACTGGTCTTGTTGAGGACCAAACCCCTTTTTTATATTATTATATTATTGTAGTCAGGCAGCGCAATCATAGCGAATAAATGAACAGTTTATAACACAAAGTAACAGACTGAATTTTAGTGTGGAACCTTGGCGCACGAGCAAAACAACCTGCATTGCAACGAATAGAACTGTTAAATTGTTTGTATATAAAAACACAAAATAAAGTACATTACAGTCAAGCTTATAATCGTGCTCTCTCTCACTCGCTCTCTCTGTCTCTAGGGGAGAAGCCATATCTGTGTACAGTTCCGGGCTGTGGAAAGCGGTTTACGGAATATTCCAGCCTGTATAAACACCACGTTGTACACACACACTGCAAACCCTACAGCTGCAACCACTGCGGGAAAACCTATAGACAGACCTCCACGCTCGCCATGCATAAACGCACCGTACATGGGGACTACGCTGAGGGTAATACACACACACACACACACAATGTGGTGGAAATCTGGAATAAACAAACAAATGGTCAAATTAAGTATTGTGTTAAGCTTTGATCAGATCAAAGGGTCAGACAACACATTGTTCTCGTTTGTAGTCTGATGAAGAACATTTTGCACACAAAGATTTTTACAAACACAAAAGTCGAGGCTGTGGGTGTGATTTGTGGTTTCACTTCCTCTGCCTCCTCACTAGTTAGTCACAGAACATTCTGTTCTGGTCATGCATGCAACTCATGAACAGAAAACATTTAAATACTAAATATGGTTCAGCAACTTATTTCCAGATTTTTCATTACAACACACACACTCTTACACACACACACACACACACAGACGATACATTATTAGTATGATTGCGTTTTATTCCACCTGTTTTTTGATGCTGCTTCTACCATGAGGCCGTTTGAGATATTGGCACCATTCTGACTTGTAGTACGCTTGTTAACAGCTTTTGATTGGGTGATCAGGAGCCAAGTATTGATCATTTAAAGTTAGGAAATTTCTGGATGAATCACCTTGGGAATTAATGTAGAGGGAGAGACCAGAGGAGCGAGTCACCTTAGGAATGAATACAGAAAGAGTCTCAAAGTAAGCTTCACTTTGCCAATAGAAATGCAGCACAGAGGAAACAAAACAGGCTCTAACACTGGTTTAATGTGAATATCTCCTCATAAACAGACTTTAAGACACTAAAGCTCGGGTCAGTCTTGAAAATAAAGACATGTCACTGTTTGCTGTGGTTTATTAAAAATAATCAAGTTTAAACTTGTTTTTTCTACTGTTCGATATCCAGCAAGCCAAAAGCAAAAACAAAGAAACCAGACACTAACAAAACAAAACCAGACACGGGGGTCAGAACTCAAAGGAACAGACTAAGATGGAAACTGCAGACGTGAACAGGAACAGGAGAGGATAAATGACATTAATGCACCACACCAACTCTGTAGACTGTGCTCCTTAAATACAGGGCCAGGAAGCCCAATCAGGGCAATTTCAGTCAGCTGTGTGTAGAGGGCCAACCGCAGTCCCACAGCGGCCTCTGGTGGCCCGAGCCGAGAATCGTGACAGGACCCCCCCTTCAATGGTGCCACTCTGGGGCACCTAAACAGACCGCACAACAGCCGAGGATGGGAGGAGGAAGGAACGTCAAAGTCCACCACCCAAGGAGGAGGCGAAGGCAGCAGTCTCCACGTAGAAACAGAGGCCAGGGTGGGACCCATGGCTGGTGACACTGAGGCAGGAGCAGATGAGGTGGCCAGAGAAGTGACCAGTACTGGAAGCTGGACAGCCGGTGCGGAGACCGTCACATGGTCAGGAGTTGAGATGGAGGTCAAGGGGGGGGACCGGCACCGGGCTAGGAGTTGAGGCGACAGCTGGTGCAGGAACCAGCGCTGGAGCTTGGACATGGACAGCCGGTGTGGAGACCGTCACTGGGGCTAGGGCCTGGACGAACGGAACGGGAACTGGCACGTGACCAAGAAAGGAAGCACCCTATGCGAAGATAGCCACTGGAGCTGCTGCGACGGGCGTTAAAGTTTGGGCCGCTGGTGCTGAGACGGGCGCTGGAGCTTGGGAGGCCGGTACGGAGACGGGCACTGTGTGCCCTGGATCCGCAGAAATGGGTGCTGGGTGCCCTGGAGCTGCAGAAACGGGCGGCCGAGATGAGATGAGAGAGGGTTGCAAAGACACGAGAGAGGGCTGAGATGAAATGAGAAAGGACTGAGTAGAGATAGCAGAGGACTGATTAGAGATGAGAGATGACCTAGAGAGAGACGGAGCAGAGAAAATCTGAGCTGTACTGAAAGAGGGCGGAACAGGACTGACCTGAACCGAGTTAGACTGGGCGGCTAAGAAGACCTTTGATCCGAGTCGGCCGGCTGAGCATGCTGCAGAACTGTGCGTGTTCAGCTGAGCTGGAGCTGGAACAGCAGCCGGAGTTGAGAGGACTGAGTGGCTGCCAAGGCGGAGCTCCAGGTGAAGGCTGATCTGTATCAAGCCCTCCAGTGTCACAGGACGCAGTCCACCGGTGGCAAGTTCTTCTCGGAGGCGAGGGCTTAACCCCTCGTGATACCTGTCTCGGAGGACCGCGTCACTCCATGAGCCCCGGGCCGTTAAGGAGCGAAACTCCGCACTGTATTCCCCAACAGACCTGGCTCCCTGACGTATAAAAAACAGCTAGGGGTTTGAGCACTCACCGGAGGTGTGAGATAGAGGACCTGTGCGGCTCAAAACCCCAACCGGCGTTTCACAGAGGTAATGGGCACCGCCATCTTGTTTTCGCCTGTTTTGGAGCTGGGGAGAGAATCCAGAGGAGTTGGCAGATGAGTTGCAAAGGTCCGCTGTGCCAGAAGTGGTGGTGCATTCTGTCACGGGGCAGCCCTCTGTCACGGGGCACCCCAGTCCAGGTTGGGAAGGAGAGGCACAGGCGCGGATAGTAAGGTGGATGGTTTATTAACACAAAGCAAAAACAAAGAAACCAGACACTAACAAAACAAAACCAAACACGGGGGTCAGAACTCAAAGGAACAGACTAAGATGGAAACAGCAGACGCGAACAGGAACAGGAGAGGATAAATGACATTAATGCACCAAAACAACTCTCTAGACTGTGCTCCTCAAATACAAGGCCAGGAAGCCCAATCAGGGCAATCCCAGTCAGCTGTGTGTAGAGGGCCAACCACAGTCCCACAGCGACCTCTGGTGGCCCCAGCCGGGAATCGTGACACTGTGGATGATGAATGTTTTTCTGTTGACCCTTGAGTGTTAATTTATAAGTAAAAAGCCATTTAATTTAAGTGAACCAGCCGTACTTCCAACTTTTTATCTGTGGTGTTTTTCTGTCTCTGTCTATCACGGCCATGTGTGTTTTTCCCACCCATTTTCAGGCACATCAGAAAACAAGCAATAACACTTGGCATTTTCTTGCAGAAAACATTCTAATTATTATTATTACTCTTATAGGTTGATAGGAACATTTTAAAGATTGAAATATGTGTCTGTGTCTCTTTGTGTATGTGTAGAGACTGAGCCTGTAGAGTCATCCCAGCAGCAGCAGGGTGCCTATACGGAAGGGGCGGAGCAAAAGGAGGAGTCTCAGGCAATTATGGAGACGAATGATGTCATTGGATCTCAGGTACTCCCAATCCCAATTAGAGAAATTAGTAAATGTCACTCAACACTCAACCTGGTCTAACGGCCCATTATCTGATACGGGTGCGTGCAAGGGATGTTACTGGTCAGTCTAGTGAATGAAGGCTGCACATTATATCGTCTGTTAAATCATTACTGTGATATTAGTCTCTGCCATACTGAGCTCACAAAAGGCTGCAATATGCAAATAGGACTCTAACCAATCACAGTGTTTCCACCCATGGTGACCAATCACAGCTCTCGGTGAGACACTGACAGGTCTTCATGTAAATCCAACAAACTTATTTTAATAATAATAATAATAATAATACATTTTATTTATAAGCGCCTTTTACAACACTCAAGGTCACTTTATTCAGAAATAAAAATGAAAGATAAAATTTAATTTAATTTAATAAAAAATTTTAAAAATGTAACCTTTAACAACTAAATGTGTTTTTTAGAAGGGCCTGATTGTACATTTTTCTTTTGTTTTGTTTTGTTTTTTTTACAAACTTTTACCAAAAATATATTTCATGATTTATCATAGTTCATTCTTACACAACCATTTTCTAACCTTTGCTTACCCCTTAGAATTAAATAGCCTGTTTTAAGACTGATAAATGTAAATGGGCTCTTCTCTAATGGGCTCTTCTATATTGCAGCTCATTCAAAAGCCAATACATAGATGCTAAACTGCTGTAGACAGAATAAGGTCTGATTCCAATGTTTATCATTTGATTATAATCTGTGTGTATGTCTCTCTCTCTCTCTCTCTCTCTCACTCTCTCACAGGTGAATCTGAGCGTTGATGATCTACAGACTCTCACCGCTGGCATCACTATGGTAACACAGGATGGCACCACCATCACGGTCCCAGCCCACCAGGGCATCGTGAGCGGCAGGCAGCAACATGTCGCCATGGTTACGCGAGATGGCAAGGAGTTGCAGCAGGTGGGGATGTGTTTATGGAATGTGCATTTTGATTGTCGTTTCCCAGACTGTTTTTGTATATCATTTATGTGTTGCTAGTTTAGAACTATGCAAATAATATTTAAAAACGAGTTCTATTAATACATTTCTGCTTTCTTTCCTGCAGGTTGCTATAGTAACATCAGATGCAATCATGTCAGCCAGTTCAGAGCTGGGCTCTCCACAGTGTCAGCAAGTGGCGCTGTTGGCCACAGCAAACGGCACACAGATAGCAGTGCAGGTGTGTCCTGTTTGACTGGTATAAAGTAATGTGTGCGTGTGTTCTGATAAATAATAAAAAATAATCATTCTTTTCCTCAGTTGGAGGATCAGCAAACTTTAGAAGAAGCGATCAGCATGGCTACTGCAACTATACAGCAGGGACTGACACAGGATCAGCCAGAACCTTGACCACAACATCTATCGAAACGTCATCCACCAGAACTTACCCAGGATCAGCCAAAACCCTGAACACAGCATCAACAGGAATATCATCCACAGAATTGACCCAGGGTCAGATAGAACCCTGACTACAGTCCTAATAGTGACTATGGGTCTTCAGATGTTATCAGAGTGTGTCTAACGCCTCACTAGCTGGACCAGATCTGCAGCAGCAGGTGAAGATTGAGAGCGGAGGATCTTCTTCAGGACAGGAGTAGATCTGCGCTGTTCCATTATGAACATGAATTACCAGACATCACAAAATCCAGGATCACGAAAGTCTGGATCACAGCAGAGTCCTGGATGGACATGATTCTTACTCTGGTCTCAGATCTGATCTCTTCCGAGTCCTGGAATTGCTCACAAAGCAGGATTTTCTCTGTTAGCTGGATAACTTAAGGCCAAACTCACAAGCAGAAGTGCCATTTCTGTTGGACAATCCTCACTTTGGTCTGAAATTAACCAGCTAATTGAAAAATGTATCATTCTGAAATACCATTCCTGCTTTTTGTTTTTGTGTGTGCGGGTGCGTATGTGTGCACATGCACGCGTGTGTTTTTGTATGTTTGGGTTTTTCTGGGAACTCTGAAGGAACTGACTGTGGGGGTGTGTGTGTTTCAGAGCACTATGTGCTGGGAAGTGCATTTTTAAATCAGAGTTAATATAGATGACTTTTTCAAAAGACTTGTCTTAATGTGTACATTTGTAAATAAAAATAACAAATAAAGAAATTAATGCTTTACCCTCGCTCACTGTTAATATCACTCGGCATTCTGGCAGTGGAGGCCTGTATGCTACGGAACTTTTTGCCAAACAAGATGAGGCTGAAGAGGGTGTGTGAGGAGCGTGTGCTTTTACCTTTGTGGATGCAGCGTGTAATGTAAAAGTCTATGACGGGGGCAGAGACCTTGATGATCCTTTTAGCTGTCCTCACAAATACACACACATTATAAACATAGATATAT
>JBBPCY010056072.1:0-12736 GCA_037974405.1 Brachyalestes nurse
CTCTCTCTCTCTCTCTCTCTCTCTCTCTCTCTCTCTCTCTCTCTCTCTCTCTCTCTCTCTCTCTCTCCCCCTCCCCCATACACACACACTGACGCGTGCTGACGTAAAGAAGCGCATCAGACAGACAGACTGCCTGCAGCAGCTCGAGCAAACAGTTGATTTCTTACTTAAGGCTCCATTTAATCAGACTTCACTGGGTGTGGCGAGCAGGGGGGACGCTTTCATGCCCACCGCGAGTGTTAACTCGTTCACTGGAGCGGTGCTACAAAATGCGTGCAATTTTTCCGTATGAATGTATGGCTTTAGATAGACCTGTCGTGTTAACAATATCCCTATCCTAGCACAATAGTGTACAACAATATCCTCTCTGTGGCGCAAAAAATGGCCCAGAGCCCAGCACGTCTCATACAGTGTGTGTCGTGTTGGGGCGATTGTCAACACCGTCCTGCCTCACCACGTATAAAACCAGAGGATGGCCAGAGCTCAGAAATCACTCCCCTCACGCCCCCAGCAGACCCCTGAGTAACAGAAACTTCAGAGACCGAGACAGAGAGAGAGAGAGAGAGAGAGAGAGGGTTGACACACACACACACACTCCTACAGCAGTGCGTCTCCGGAGGGGCTTCAGTAGCGGCTGCTCGGCGGAACTGCAAGCGGGGAAGAAGCGCTCACCCCCGGCTCAAGCAGGAGCACCGCCCGCTGCAGCACCCAGTAGGCTCCCCTGTTACACTGACTCATTTTTACTGGGCTGCCACGGCCAGGCGAGCCCTATCACTACAGCGGCGAGGGAGAGTGTGTGAGTGAATGAGTGTGTGTATGTGTGTGTGTGAGTGAGAGAGAGAGAGAGAGAGAGAGAGAGAGCGAGCGAGCCCAGCGACATCGTCGGCTCCTCTCCTGGACGAGCAGGAGGACGATTCACTCTCGCCCGGATCGTTTCATCCAGAGTCGGACTGCCTTCTTCCCAGAGTCAGGCTTTTGTCTACTCTTCCCCCTCCTTTTTCTTTTTTGCTCCTGTGCTCAGACATGGAAGATGGTCCGCCTTCATCAAGCTGTTTCAGAAGGCTGACGGACTGTTTCCTCGGCTCAAGTAGGTCCACTTTTCTCTCACTTTCTCCAGCAGCGGCGAGGCATCCTTCTTTCAGTATTAAGTGTGTGTGCATGTTCTACTGGCATCCGTAGCGATTTCTTAGTGCAGGCAAACTTTTCTCCAGCTCTGTTTTCGTGTCTGGGAGTTGGGCGCTGACAGGTTTAATGGCACCATCCCCCTGACAACGTGCTCCTCTGAGTTGGCCGTGCTGGAGAGGGGCTGCAGGAACTGGGTGGAGACGCATGTGTGTGAGTGGATAAGGATGTGTTCTCCGTGACTGAAATCTAAATAAGACCCTACAGGGTTCACTGCGTGAAGAGAAGTATGTGTAGTTGTGAGAATGAGCGTTAAGACGTCCCTCCAGTGCACGACCCTGGGAAAAAGGTGGTCCGCCCTGCGTGTGACTTCTCATGCTGGAATGTGAACTGGTCAGTACGGACGGAGCAGCTGTTTAACTGGTGTATTAGACCCCACTGATCTCAGTCCAGCACGGCCACACCACTGTCAGTGAGTTCTCAGCCTGTAGAGTCTCCCTCCACTCTGCTGCCCCTGGTGTGTGTGTGTGTGTGTGTGTGTGTGTGTGTGTGTGTGTGTGTGTGGTGCTGGAGGCTCAGCCCTGAACACCGGCTCCTTTTAACTCTAAGTTCAAATTAAAAATGAACCATATATAAGTATACACAGAGACGCTCAGATTCCACAATGTACACATAATTCAATAGACATGAGATATACAGAACAGTGGAGACCTATAAATAAGAGTAAGGTTTGTCCACACCTGTCCTAAGTGTGTAGATAGCTCTGTAAAAAATATATAAATATGAATATGATGTGCAGTGATGGGAAACAAAATGTGCAATGTCATACAGAATTGTGCAATCAGTATAACCAATATAAACACTACAACAGTGCAACTGGAGTAATATTGCAAATTTCACTTCTTTACCACCAGAGTTAAACTGGGGTTTCAGGTCAGAAAGTGCACCTCCATCCAACTAACCCTGCATATAGTTTAATGCTTTAAGATCAGTGGCGTACAATCAAAAGGGTCAAGAGTTCTACATAATGCGAACAGTTTGTGTGGAGATATGTATGCAGTCGTATGCAAAAGTTGGGGTGCCCTGTTTTGTAAGTGCACATCCTCTACACCTCTGCACATTTTAACACTCGGTTGGGGTTTATTTGTGCTAAATTTAACAAAATGTTTAACATAGTGTTTTCCCAAAATGTTATACTCAGCAAATTAATAGAAATTGTGCGTGAATTTGGCAAAAAGCCACATTTAAGTTTATTCCATGCGGAGGATTTGTTTGATTTGTTTGTGTATATGTAGACATATAACTTAATTATGCAATATTTAACATAATACTTAAATGTATAAAGTTTCATGATGAACGTGGCATTATAAATTTAAACTAAAGTCAACTTCAGTAGTAAAAACTGATACACGTGTGTGTGTTTTTATATATGTATGTATGTGTGTGTATATATGTGTATATATACGCACGCACACGTGTGTCTATAGTCAGTTCTTTGCTACTGTAATTGATGTCATTTGTCACTTTTTGTACTTCTGTACATGTGATTTGTACTGTCATAGTTTCATGTTTATGTTTCTTCTTCTCAGAAAACTTTTGAAGCCTTATCTACCCCAATCCGCTCTTTATGCTTCTTTACCTGAAAGTAGGCCTGTGTATGATCACAGTCTCAAAAACAAAACTGTCTTCACAAGGTCTCTTTCATATTAAGGGTAGTAGTATGACAAAGATATAGGATAGGAAATAGGACGTCATACAGATTCTGATTACTTTCTAAGTTCGCACATGCGTTTTTATGTTTCTGTATTTGCCAGGAGGCCTATTAAAGGTTGCTGCCTCAGAAACTACATGCACACATATTATTAAGGGAATTCTTTTACATGAAATGTTTAGGGCATAGCAGTGAAAAGCAATATAAGTGTTTAATAATAATAAAATGTTATGTAGTGTCTTGTTAGTTTCTAAGTTGTTAATGCCTGGTCTTTACTACTGCAGTTGAATGCAACACATTGTCAGCACGCTTCATAGCAAAGTGCAATCTGATCCACAGTGCACACACACACAATTCTATAAATTTCTGTATCGGCATGTGTCCACTTAAGGGTGCATGTATTAGAAACAAATGCACACACAAACTATAGCTCATATTTTAGTTAGGTTTTGAGGATTGTGACATATTCTTATTTTTAATGGTCTTTGCAGTGATATCAAATTTTAATGCGCATTAATGATCTTGTAAAGGACTAAAGTGAACAATGTAAAGTTGGGTGGCCCCTGTGTCTATAGAATAGAGTGGTGAATCAGGGTGGTAAATCTAAGTAATAAGTGGCCTTCTAGATTAAAGACAGTATTTGTAGTGAAACGGCACCTTATATGCTTTACATGCACTCCTTTCACACGGGTATGAGTGCACATGATTATGTATCTTAATATATTATTTGCATCAACAGACTACAGTCAGTATTAAAACTCAATACTTATAGAAATATTTAAATCTGCTTACAGTCATATGCAAAAATTGAAGTCCTGGTCAAATATATATTTGCTTGGAAATAATTACACATCCTCTAGAGAGAACACACCTGTGCATGTTTCAATGCTGTTTATTTGCTGTTTTGAGCAAATGGGGATGAAATGCAGCATACATTTTTTTACTAAACAATTAAATAAAATAAGGTTGTGCACTAGAATTGGCAAAAAGAATACCTTAAATATGTGTAGAGGTTGTGCTCAGTTACATTCACTTCTAAAAGCAACAAAAACAGGTCCCTTGAGTAGATGTGTTTGAATTTTTGTCTGCCGCTGTATGTGAACTCGTGTTTTTTCTGTTGTAAAGTGTTTATTAGTAGCTGCTACTTTGGTATTCAGTTATACTTTTTTGTATATTTATTAGAAGATTAAATAGCGAATGAATGAAAGCAGTGTCTTTATATATGGCCATACATTTGCCTGAGCCATGATTTGCATCAGATCTGATCTGAAACGCGATCACCCAGGAATGGCTGTCTTGTGTAAGGTTTGTTGTGAATGAGGTGATCAAATGTATTCCTTTCCCCATGTAATTGAGATTATATCTATTTTTGCTTTTGTTGAGGAGGTCTACAGATGAAAAATCCCCCCCCCCAACACTTCTTCCAAATGCATTGTAACAGAGGCGCCATGTAGTTCACACAGATCCAGATGAGAAATAATCCTACAGCTTTAACTTATAAGATCATGAATATTAATGTTTGTGTTGTGCCAACAGAACACCTACAGATGGCTAGACCCTCAATAAAGGAATTAAATTAGTCAGAATTGTACGCTGCAGTTTTAACAGTGCAGTTTTAGGTTTGTTTACATCAGACTTTGTGCAACCACTGTAGTCTTAGTTTGTCTGCGGAAGTGGATTATACTGTTACTCTGATACACTATCAAGTGACCCTGGGCTCTTTTTTTCTTACTGTTGTGTCTAAAAAACGACAAATGAATGGATTAGAATGTATGTTTCCTTGTAACAGCCCAAAGTATATACAGTGATATCTGTACTACATTACTCATCATCTTTATCTTACAGTTTATGGTTTGCCAATGTGTACATGAACTGTAACTGCAAAGGTTCTATTTTCATCATTGCAGACAGTAGATTTGCATTGTAACCTTTAGCTTACAGTTACTTGTGTAGGATAACAATTCATCACCTGCTGCACATCTGCTTAAGACGTGTTTTATGAAATGCCACATAAGGGCTTCAATGTAAATGTAAGTGTAGTCATCACCTGAAAAGTGAAAAGATAATTATCGTAAATGCTGTGCTTCAAATAAATCATTGTTTTAAACACGCTGAACCTTCTGAATTCTAAATAATTACATTCTCAGTGATACAAAAAGGGAAAAAAAGGCAACTGGCAGCTTCAGAATGACCATTGATGATGATCTTCTGAGTTGGCTCTATTTGTGATGTTCCCTAAAAGCAGATTTAGATTTTACGCTTTATTGTACCGCTCTCATCAATTATTTACTGGGGGTGGGTGCGCTCATGGATGATGCAAGTGCAACTAGCAGGGTTTCAGTTCATGTTCAGGAAAGCTCTGAAAATGGAAACAAACCAAATTGACATCAGTCAGCATTTTGAAACTACAGCCAGCCTACACAATCGGTCATGAGACACACAACAGATATGACACACTCTTTTTCCCTCTCATCTTTTATGTTTCTTTTAACTCGCATACGTTTGTTAAAAAATAATAATAATCCAACGCTTCAGTTCATTTTTATCTCTTGGCAATCAAGTCACCAGTGAGTATTACAGTACCAAACATTTTTTATAAAAAATTAACATTATAAAAACTATCCATCAGATTTATATGTATACAATTCAATTCCACTTGATAACTGCAATTCTTAACTGATATTATGGTCACCAATAATACATACATACAAATAAATGAATAAATAAATATATATAAAACGAAATAAAGTGAAAATTCAGAATCTGTCCCAACCCACATCCACTTGTACAGCATAATATTTACCGAGACTCTTGGTTCTAAGATTATCTCTGATGGACTATGGAAGTAAATTGATTTTAAGACAACAACAGGATGTTGTCCTTTTGAATAAATAAACTGAAAATGACAGCGGCAAATCCTGTCAGGTTAAAAGAATCCAGTCTTCATCGGTGTCCACATGCTGTGCACAAATCGGTTGGACGGCAGCACGGCTGGATTGAAACTACAGAGCAGCTGCACTGATGTTGCTGTAGCAAAAACTATCTGCTGGTGTACATCATAGTCAAAGGCGAGCAGAAAGAGTTGAAAAAGTATTGATGGTTGACCACTGGAAACACAGTTACAGTTTTAAATATATACAGTTACAATACATGACAATGCTCTTTAAAATGTAATGCACACCATTCAGCAATCCTTCTTTTAAAATGTTTCATGAGAAATTCCATTTCTTTTATTTCTCTCATTGCCTGCTTCTGTCCACCAGTTCTTCCACAACCTCTTCAGCAGGACTGTTTTTGATAAACGCAGCATTGACGCTTCATAAAAGGTGCATCCTCACGTCTTAGTGTTTTGGGAGTTGACACAAGCTTTCTGATCTGTATCAAATGTAGTTTTTATTTGTATAATATAGACGTGAAACACAGAAAAACTGTTTGTTTTTTTTCTTCAAATACATAGCGCCACTTTTGCTGAACACTAGAAAATTACCACATCCCAAAAACAAAATCTTGTAAATATGACTGAGACAACATTGAGGCTTATCACTCTGAACATGTCTACTCCTGAGTTTGGTCATCCCTCAAAAAAAGATTGTTGATATAAACGTCTGAATGATCACATTGATTTCAGTCTACACACACACACAACACCCACGCACACATACACACACACAATGTGTATGTATGCATAGATGAGTCATTTCATACCAACTCACCTAGGACCTCCTGGTTCATGTCATGGATTTTTTTTACAAATCCTCTACCTTGCAAAATCTCTACCTTAACTTTTTTGTTATTCATTTTTGAATTTTGGCGCTTAGAGCTAAGTTTAATCAATTTTCATTTTTGCGATTCTTTATTAGCCTCACCAATTCCTTTTTTTTTTTTTTTTTTGGTACTGGATCGTGAGATTATGGAGCCCTGCTCTTCTAGAAAATGCCTAAAAGTAGAGTCCAGTGAAAATGTTGGTGAGACTTACATTTGTTTTGTGCAGAAATTAAAACAAATCAGTGGATTTCCACTTTAACAGTAAGGATTTAAATACACTTTAATGAACTTTCACATTTTGGTTCTGATGACATACTCAGCATGCCAGCAAAATCTGGTTAAAACATCATTTTTCATACAAATGGTTAATATTTCTTTAACATGCTGGAAAGCTAAACTTTTAGCAAACTTTTCCAATGATAGCCTAGCTGGTGATAGTATACTGACAGCTGGTAGTGAGCAATAAAAGCAGTGTCTTTTTGCCCATCACGATACAAATTATTAGGCTTTAATGGCTATTTGACTGCCCCCTTGCTGTGAATATTCAGTCTACTGAATGTGAGTGAGTCAGGTAATAGTTTCATGGAGTGCTTATCATCTAAACGTCACATCTACCTTAAATATGACGTGTGCATTAAATATCTAGTATACCGCAGTTTGATGAAATGCTCTGTTCTAGTCAGAATTGTTCATAGTGATGGTGACATGAACCAGATGTCTGAAGAGTTTATGCCTGTAAAAGCTTCTTCACATGAAGTTATTACATAAAATGATTAAATACACTGCCTGATACATTGTCTTATGTTCTAGTTTAGGAAAGCTTTCTCCTAAAACAATTTTTAGTTCATTTTCATTTCAAGTCAGGGTGGAGAGGTACATGCCAGCTGTTATGCGACAAAGTAGTCTTCCAAAAATGTACTTTTTATTAGATTTATTGTTTTCACACTGGATGATTTTTTTCATTGTAGACATTGTACTATTACCACTAGTGTAAAACAAATTGGCAACTATACAATAAACCATTTCACATCAAACCACTCAGACTGAATAGTAGAGAAATAATTCCCCTTAAGCGAAGTTAATGTGTTGTTACTGTACTAAACATAATCATTTAATACTTTGCTAAATGAATTCTTTGAGATGCCTGTATGTGTTTATTTAAACTGTCTCACCCGTAGATAAAGCAGGTGTGACTGGTTGCCGTATAAAGTAGAAGTCTAATTTGAACGGGCAAAGCTAGCTAGTCTTGGCAGGGTTTCGTAATGAAATTGTGGAAATCAGAGCAGTTCAACAGTAGAGGTGTAATGATACAGTCCACTCATGATTGGGATCCATAGACTATTTGGAACTCATGGATTGATACTCCCCAAATGTATTTAAGAAAGTAATACTGAAAATAATTAAATAGTCTCAAAATATTACAAATGAAATGTGAATGAAGAAAAATGATGACTTCATTCATCATGAAGGTGTATTTGGAGTGGTGTATGACATGAATGTGTTGGATTATTTTTTGATTGGCACTGGTGTAACACTATAAACAATGCAAATGCATCAAATATCACAATTAATAGAATTCATATTCTCTACGATGCTTTGTCACTTATCCACAATACATATTGTCACGTATTGGAGACGTCTTCCATGTATACTTTTGTATGGTAAACGATTGAAAACTTTGTAAGAAATGCTAAAGCCACTGGCTTGTGGAGTTTTATTAGTGAAGCAATTTTGTTCAGTGACCAGCACAATCTCTTATTCACCATGCCGTCACTGAGTCGGTGTTTAAAGTATTACTTCTGTTTTGCTACTGACCAAATGTGTGATTTGTGCATTCAGCCACCTGCAGTATCACCTGTTTAATTAAAACTCTCCACTACAGTCAGGACTTCAGATGACCACTGGCCAAAGAAGCTTGCTGCTTGTTTCTGTAGAATTTGTTAGAATAATTTATAAGTTTTGAATAGTTTTGTTATGAAACAAATGTGGTAAAGAAGTAGGCCCTTGCTTACCCACACAGAGGTAATACAAGTGTATAAAAAACAGGCAGTAATATTGGAGTGATATTAAGTACAGGACGAATAGAGGTGATAAGACAGTTGATAGGTCCAAAGTAGTTTTAGAAATGAAAATGGTCTGAAGTCCATTGTACTTTCATACCTTTTCAAGACAGTTGACCACAATTAAAACACCCTAATAGTTAAGATTATTCTAACAGTTATCACCTTTGTATTATGGTTTACAATATTGTCATGATACTGTATTCACAAGAAAGTGTAAAACATAGATTTTTTAAAATGTCCACATTTAACTTGCTTTCTTTATATATGACACAATAAAGTTTACAATCCTTTCTGAGAACTGTAAAAATGATCTAAAATAAAATAAAACTTAGAATATACCAGCTGTATCTTAAATTTAAATTTGTAGATGTAAAGCACTTTATCTGACCTGGTATCTCACTCACTCACTCACTCACTCACTCACTCACTCACTCACATTTAGCAGGCTAGAAACTCTTCATTAGCACTCAACTAGGTTTCGGGGCTTCATATCAATTAAATTTTACAGTGAAACTTAGCATGTGAGAGGTAGCGGGATCAATGCCGGCAGTTTCCATGTGAGGTCTTCCTTTTGGGGCAGCCGGTGGCATAATGGTTAAGGAGTTGCTCCTACGATCAGAAGGTTGTGGGTTCAAATCCCAGAACTGCTAGTGGCACCACTGACGTATCCTTGTCTGCCCTGTTGGCGGCAACTCACTGCTTCCCTTGGTGAATGGGTTAAATGCAGAGAAAGAATTTCACACTATCCACACAGTGTGCTGTGGTGTGTTCACACGTGACTATAAGGGGCCACTTTACTTTTATTAGCCTGTTAGCATTCACGCTGGTTGTTAAACAAAACAGTCTTATTTAGAGTTTGTTTGATATGGTGTTAGGCTTCACTTCATGCACCTGCAATTAGTGTGGTTCATGTATTCATGAAAAACTCCAAGCTTTATGAGAGGCTTTGATAGAATTGTTTTCATCTGAAAAAGACTAATCAGGGTCCTTATGGCCAGGTCTGGCTGTTCAGTGGCCAGATTGACAACAGAAACAACAGTATGTTTTTCCACTGATTCAGTGTTTTTAATGTTAAGGCTAATCAGTGTATAATGTTGAAGGCTTATACAGCCTCAACATTAAAACCACTGACGTGTGAAATGGAAAACATTACAGCAGCACCTGTAAAGTGGCAGTATATATCAGGCACCAAGTCAGTTCTTAAGGTTGATGTTTTGGAAGCAGGAAAAATAGGTGAGCCTAAGGATCTGAGAAAGGGGCCAAATTGTGATGGCTAGATGTCCCCGGTATTCGGTAGTCAGTACCTACCAAAAGTGACCCAATGAAGGACAACTAGAGAACCAGCACCAGGTTCATGCCCAAAGCTCATGCGTGGGGTGCGAATGCTAGCTTGTCTGGTCTGATGCAACAGAAGAGTTATTATAGCACAGGTTTCTGATAAAAGTTAATTCTGGTTATGATGGAAAGTTGTCAGAACACACAGTGCCTTAGCTTGCTAAACACTATCAGTATGATAGTTATGGAAGCAGGCGTTGAAAGTGTACTCACTGTTTTTTATGTTTCTGATCATTTTTAACAGTCATGCTCCGATCTATCGGCCAAAGATCGGTATCGGCCGATAATCCCATTTTATGACTCGATCGGTACTCGTTAAACTTGGCCGATCTTAGGAAACGATCACAATTGATGACGTCAATGCGTGAGGGCGTACATTGTTTGTCTCATATTAAGTATCCTGATGTGCATAGTGTTATGCATAAACCCCATTGTAAAGGCATATTAAAATGTTCACTATATAATAAATACTTCTTTGTGATTATTTAGTACTCTGTTAAAACAATAGTTACATTAGATATATTACTGTAAAAATATAACAAATATAACAAAGGCAAAATTTATAGTATTACTTTATCTGAAAAAAAAGTTAATGGTGATCAGGGAGCTTACATATCAGTTATATAAACCTGAAGCATCAGAATCGGCATTGGTATCAGCCGATCACCATGACAAAAAATTGGTGCTTCGTATCGGAGGCAAAAATCCTGATCGGCGCATCCCTACTAAAATACAATCAATATCCTATGCTCTCAAATTCATTTACCGTATGTTCACTATTTGCGTGCCTTTATTAGCCAAAAAATGTCATATTTTTTTATTCCTCACTACTGACCTACAAATAACCAACAGATACAATTGCAGTATAGTTTTAATGTGGAACATCAGACAACAGATATTTAATGAGTTATAAAGTGGCAGTCAGTGGGATGAAACAGTCAACTAGTGCATTTAAAGTTAAAATACAATCTAGAATTGGACTTTAACACACGACCAGTTAATAGGATGTCAGGCATGCACTGTTACAGATTCTTTCATCTTATAAAAGAAACCGGTTTTATTTGACGTATTTTAATTTCTAAATGTTCACGACTTACCAATGTTTAACAAGAATAAAAATCTGCAGTTTCTGAAATAAATGGATAAGTGGTAAAAACCAGGTGGTGCATTTTCCCAGGGAATCTCAAAACATCTAAAAGTCAGTTTCTCCCAGAGGCTTAATTAATGTGTGAGTGGTGACGTGCCTTCCTGTGCGTTTGCTGCTTCTGAATGGGGAATTCTCTCTCTCATTTTTACTTCACCCTTAACCTCACTGGAATCAGTTTGAAATGTGGTTTCTTTTTGATTATTTTTAGCTTTGGGAGAATCCTCAATAACTCATATCAAGCCTGATTTGCTTCCCCGAAATGTTAGTGATTCTTTCTGCCATGTCAAAAGGAAATGCTTCGATCTGAAGTCAAAGAACTTTACCAGGTTATGCAGTACTCTGCAAAATTCTGAGGCTCCAAACTGTTAGTGCAAAGCCATTTATCTGAGCAGTGAGGGACTTCTTGCTAGGAAATTCAAGATTCAAGATTCTTGATGGGTTAAAAGCAGAAGAAGAATTTCACATTGTTCACACTGTGTGCTGTGCTGTGGTATGTTCGCATGTGACTATAAAGAGCCACCTGTATGACTATAATAATGAATTTTGCATCTAAACAGTCTAAACAGAAGAACTCTCTCAATGCTGCCTTCATGGTGTATCTTGTGTACCTGGTTATATGAAAGCACCTTAAGTAACACGAAACCTTCCTGAAGGAAGTGACAGTTAAGGAATTTTATGCCTCAATGCTTGACAGTTTGCATTGAGGAAATGTAATAGTTAAGGGAAAAGGTGAGTGTGTATGATGGTACCATTTAAGGAAAGTTTTAAGTACACTTAAACATACACTTAACCACAGAATATACATATTATTTCTTGAGAAATCCTCTTATAATAAATAAGAAATATCAAAATCCAAGAAAACACACCTTTACCTTGCCAGGACAGTTACACTGGTGTGGTGGTTGGAAAATAACAATATTGGTGTTTGTTTTTGAAAGTGAGGCTTCTATGAAATTTATATAGAACTGATATTATGCCCACTGGAAACTTTCAGTTTACAATTTTAGCAATAGTAACCCCACCAATAAATCTGGGATCTCCCTTGTGAGAAAGGTATTCAGCTTGGATTCAATTCTGGTTACTCAAACTGTTTTTCCAATCAGTATTTTTGTGATCTGCCAAATTGAAACCCTTACACAGTTGATTGAAAAGTCATATGAAAATTCCGTTATTATCTCAATGTTATATGAAAAAAATAGAGGTAAACTTAGTCTGAGCATAAAACTGTTAAAAATTCACAAGACCTCTGAAGGTGTGCTCTGGTATCTGGCACCAAGGTGCTACAGCAGATGATTTCAGTCCTGCCAGTTGTGAGGGACAGGTTTACCCAGCATGTCCCACAGATGCTTGATCAGGCTGAGAAAATTCCTGAACAGTATTAGCTGTGTGGTAGGGTGCATTAACCTACTGAAGGAAGCCATTTCCATTAGGCAACATCGTTACCATTAAGGGGTGAATTTGGTCTGTAATGAATAGAGGTAGAGGGCCTATCTGTCTATAATCTTGTTCGTTAAGGCCCTCTCTTGTTATTTATCGTCTTAAAGATTGTCGTTCCTTTCTCTCTGGGTCGACCTGAGGAGGATGGGTTCCCCT
>JBBPCY010056093.1:0-5000 GCA_037974405.1 Brachyalestes nurse
AGTGTATTAAAACAAAGACTGGCATAGCCCATATAATAACTGTAATCACTGGAAAACTTTCTTGCCTTTTCAAAAAAGGGTCTTGCCTCTTCTGTGCTTCATACACTGCATGTTGATCGGGATGTTTTGCGACCAAGCCTGTTGCTTTAAGGAACCCTGCATGCTGGGAGATGTAGTTTTTCAGTGCGGGAAAGTTTTTCTTTTCATTGCTGCTCCGTATCGTCTCATTTTTGGAGCTGCTCAGTTGCCTAACGAACGACGCCTGGTTAGCAGCGGCTAACACCGAGGCGAGAAGGCAACATGGTCGTTGATTACGTCATCACTGTTTCCGTCGTGTAAAAAAAAATATTTCAGTGGCCTAATTTTTGGTGCATCCCTACTAAAAACCATTTCTGAAATCTTCAGCTCTTACACACACAAGTGTTAAAATAATCCATTGTTATAGAATTGAACAAATCAAAAGTAAGTCTGTTCCAGACAGGATTTATTTATTTACAGTTTCTCTCTGTCTGTAGCACTTACACACCACACTCACACACACACCTTCACACACACACACACACAGACACACTCTCATACACACACCTTCACACACACACGCTCTCACACACACACCTTCACACACACACACACAGAGTCGCACACACACCTTCACACATACCTTCACACACATACACTCACACACACACACCCCTTTACACCCACCACACTCACACACACCCCTTTACACCCACCACACTCACTCACAGCCCTTTACACCCACTCCATGCTCACACACACTTCTTCTTCACACTCCTGTGACTTGGAGATTGGAGATCTCTGATTCTACACAACATATGATCCTGAAAGGAAGCTTCCTGTGATTTCTGAAGCTCCACTGCTGACCTCGGGACACAGAGCCTCCAAATAAGGAAGAACTTTTGAATAAGATCTTGTTCAGGACCTGATGGTCAATTGCGAACAGGGCAAACTGTTGTGCGCACTTAGGAAAAGTTTTGAATGTGTGTCAAAACACGTCGTCTGTCATTTACAGCAGGTGCAGGTTAAGAAATAATAAAAATAGAATAAAGAGCACAACTGTCCTGGAGAGTAAACACCGTCCGCCGTCCGGCTGCCTCGGCTGCTCTGTCTAATCTCAAACACGGCAGCCGTTGTAATTCGTGAGCTGTAGGTAAAAAAAGGTCTGCCTGTAATTGGGCCTCCATTTTTCGCCCGAGTCCCAGTGGCGCTTGGAAAACTGTGGGGGATAAATATAGTTCACTACAGGTGTGGAAGGTGACTCACCGATAATTGTGGGATGCAAAAAGCCGGCGGTAATTGGCGTCTGGGAGAGCCACTCGGCGCGGCTTTAAATCGAGTTAGAAACCAGATCCGTCTCCGCAGTGAAGAAATGGACCCTCCTCCGAAAAAAAAGGAAAATATTAACATAACTGCCTCGGCAACAGAAACCCCAGCCTTTATCTCTGCTCTGCTTCTAATGGACGCGTTAATCAGACGTGTCAGACACCGCGCATTCAGCACTAATAGAACAGGAAATAGCATTTATTCCAGTAATTAACTGCTAGCACACACCCACCCACGGCTGAGAAGGGAAGAAGCTAATGACTGGGGCTACTTGTACCTCGCAGGGCTGTCAGCTGTGAGGGGAAGGAGAAGCCGGAGTTTATTTTTCTCAGTTCAGTTTTGTTGGAGGAGCACTTTTCGCAGCAGGCGCTGTCACGCGGTACTCACGCAGCAAGACGGTCGCAGTGCAGGCAAGGAAAAGCGAAGTGAGGGCCCAGAGTGTCAAGTGGTCATGACAGACTGTTCTTTGGCTCATCGCAGTTTTACGGATTTAACCCTTAGAACACAAGTGGCACAGATCCGTGCGGGAAGCAAAACAAATGGTAAACTGACATCATATGGCAAAACAGCTCCTTATATGGAAGGTTTGCACTGACGCTCAAGGTGTCAGGCGTCATGCTGAGCTTTCTGCCTGCAGGTGGGGAAAACCTGGGAGGGGGGACCAGAGAGCAGCTAAACGGCAGCGCGGCAAGCAAAAGCACAGCTAATGGTGAGCATGTAGGAGAACAAAAAACGGTTTTAGACCTTTTTTAATTTGTTTTAACCTGGTTTTACGAATACGCTCTGACTTCTAAGGGTTAACAGCAAAGAAAGAGGAGCAGTGCTGTTTGTCTTTAACAGCAGATCTCAGGCTTCTTTATTACCCCCAAGGCTCCAAAACCCATCCATATTTGACCTCCACCACCAACTAGAATATTGACCTACTCCCCCAAAAACACCCTGCACCCTACATCTACTACAACCTTGTCCCCCACCCACCAGAATTTCCTCTGTACCCACAAAAACCCTGTCCCATTCATTGGAATCAGAATCTGATTCAGAAAACGTTTTGATTATTGAATCTGAAAATATATTGATTATGGAGGAAATTGCTTATGTTACAGCTGTGTAGACACAAAGACACGAAAAATATAAAGTCTAAAAAAATTGAATAAAAGCTCTGCGGAAAAAACCCAATGTGAAATATACCATGCTATACACATAAATGCTGGGTGTAAATACTATAGATAAGTAACTTACAGTTGAGTGAATTTCTGTTAACACAAATGGTGGTTAGGAATCACATAGTAGATTATACGTGCATAATAGAGATCGTTACAAGATCAGTAATACTGTCATAGGTAGTGATATTTCACATGGTAAGACTACTCCACATGATAATAAGATATTGAACACAATGGAATGATTTGGAACCCAAAAAGAAAACTGTACATGATGTTCCACAAGGTAAACTATATAATAAGATAATAATTCATTTAATGATGATGATTTAAACCAAATTGCAATGCCAGAACCCTCCTAACCCTCCAGAACCCTCTAAAATCATGCAGTGATATGGTGAAGAAAAGATGGGGAATGTAAGACAAACCAAGACTCCTCTCACCCTTCTTACCTTCTAAATCTTGACCTCCCCACACATTAGAACCTGGTCCTTTACATAAACCAGACCCCTATCCCCAGGAACCCTGTCCATCCTAATAACCAGAACTTCATCTACTTCTGTAAGACCCACTTTTGTGGATAGTAGATGTCACTGTGGAGTGAGATATCCTGTCCCAGACATTTACTAACAGCTAAAAACAACGAAGCAAGAACATTTTGCTGCAGCAAATAACTCCTGTTAGCCAGCCAGGAAGCTAATTAGCATGCAAAAATAGAGGCAATGACATCAGTTTTCAGGGTGCTAACTTTCCGCAGGTCGCCCAGGTGTGCGAGGCAGGGGTCCTACAATAAGTGGCTACATGCTAACACTGTTAGCCTGATTAGCTGCCTGGTCTGTGGATACCATCCGGGATCATGGTACCATCTGATTTCCACAGTCATTCAGGCTCCAGTTTCATCCTGAGCATTCCTACCTCTGCTCAGTCCCTGAGCTCCTTCAGTCACCAGCTTAACCCTTCAGAGCATAGCATTACATGGATGTGCTGCCGGACTATTCCCACTCCGATCTCATGACTTTTCGTGCAGCCATCACGATATACAATTTAATCAAAATACGTGCTGCGTTCACGATTTAGGGCTTTTTTGCGTGCTCGGACAATGCTTCACTTTTTCGTGCTAGGACAGCGCTTCACTACCCTGTATTTTAATGCACAGTGCGTAATACTGCCAGTATCAGCACTAACTGGTGACGGTTAGGGTTAGGCTTAGGTTTAGGTTTAGGTTTAAGGTTAGGTTTAGGGTTAGTGTTAGTTTTAGGTTTAGGTTTAGGGTTAGGGTTGGGTTTAGGTTTAGGTTTAGGTTTAAGGTTAGGTTAGGTTTAGGGTTAGGGTTAGGGTTAGGTTTAGGTTTAGTGTTAGTTTTAGGTTTAGGGTTAGGGTTAGGGTTAGAGTTAGGTTTAGGGTCAAGGTTAGGGTTAGGTTTAGGGTCAAGGTTAGGGTTAGGTTTAGGTTTAGGGTTAGAGTTAAAGTTAGGGACTTTCCCAGTCTCACGGCATTTCAACCTGTTTCAACCGCTTTGCAAACAAAAACCATAATGAATCAACTCATTATTTCTCTCCTACTGTCCCTCAGTCACCAGTTACCACTGATACTGGTGATGTTATGCAGTGCGCATTAAAATACATAGCATTGTCCTAGCTCGAAAAAGCCCTAAAGCGTGATCACGGCACGTATTTTGATTACACTGTATATCATGATGGCTGCACGAAAAGTCCTAAGACCAGGCTCTTCCAATAAAGTGCAGCGTTACTCCAATGTGATCTGGAACATTTAACACTGAACATTCTAACACTTCTAAGTGCTGATCAACACTGCAGGTTAATGGAGATTCAGGATTACAGTCGATACACCATCGTCTTTACACGTCGTCAGAGTTTTATATTTATACTTTTATACATCTGACAGTCCATCAGTAACTAAATCACACTAAACTCTGGCTGCGTCCAAACAACTGACGCACCACCTAACAAACGGAGTGAGCGCCGTGCAGGACACTCAAGAGCACAACAAACACAAACAAGAAACACACACTCACTTTTTGACACTGTAAAACAAATCTTGTTAGTTTGTTCCATTCCTGAACCGCCTCACACGTCAAAGCAACACCAGCAAGCGACACTGCAGAGCTGCTGTTTTGGTTACATGTCTTTATAAATCACCTTTATCCACTATGTCATTCGTCACTTTTATGACATTGTAACCACAGAAACCACAGCTCGTGCTGTTGTCCAACAAACGTGATCATCCTGTCGAATGAGTCACGAGTCAAAGTCAAACGTGTCACACCAGCATTGAGGCGAACATTGTCTCACTGATGAACAGCTTTTTAGACTATTAACATTTTTATTTTTAAAAAGTAGACAAATTTACAGAATCAGAGATATCAGGCAGTTGCTGTCTGTATCACCCCCAGCCTGGATCTGCAGGTCTGAAATCACAGGTCTGCAGTTAGGCGGCACAAACAGAGTAAATATAAGAACAACATACAACGCAAAG
>JBBPCY010056093.1:7500-12735 GCA_037974405.1 Brachyalestes nurse
ATGTATGAATCAAACAGAACAAAGCACATTTAACTGAAGCAGTGAAGAAACAGATGCAGATGATTCCAGATGATCAGGCAGTGATCAGTATACTGGTGGTGCTAAATGCTGAGTTCTTGGAACTCCTTTATCTGGGCTCCTTGTATCTTTAGGCAGCTGCAGTAAAACATTTGTTCCCATTGCTTTCATTTATTCTACTCAATATGTAAAAAATAAGACAGTCTGACGGACAGAAAATAATATTTTTGCACCAACAAGGTGATTCAAAGCAAAACAGAAAGAAATGAGGGGCTCAAGGCTTTTGCACAGTACCATATTGTGCAGTGCAGTCTGTACTTGTGTCCCCTAATAGTGCACTTATAGGATTGTGTTTCTGATAAAGTGGCCAATAAGTGTACCTCCCTCCCTATGTCTCTCTCTCTCTCTCTCTCTCTCTCTTTCTTATTCTCTCTCTGTATGCAGGATGGTGTGTGTGTGTGTGTGTGTGTGTGTGTGTGTGTGTGTTTGTGTGTGTGGGCCTGTTGTAGGGCTGTGTGAACACCTTGCTGACGGGCTCTTTAATCATCGGCTGCAGCAGCCCTGACCCCAACACACACACCACAAAGTGAAAACATAAATGGGTCCATTTTACAGCCTGTATTGGATTCTCTCAGAGTAATGAAGACAAAAAGGGCCTGTCACCCTCAAAACTGCTGCACAATTAATGAGAGAAAGAGAGAGAGGCAGAGATAGAGAGGTTAAATTATGAATTAAAAGAGATGTGTGCCGATGCATTTGTCATTTAACAGCCAGACGGAAGTGTGTCAGGCGGGGTGTTAACACTTAAACCCTCGACCCTGACCAGAGCACTCCCATTACATGCCACTAGGTGTCACCCAGACTGCTGAAAAGTCCACTAGTGGGCAGTTGAGCTGAATGTCTGAAAAACAGCAGCAGAAAAAACAGCAGTGTGTATAAAGGAGGAAAGTTAATTAAACACACACTTCAGGTGGAAAAGGAACATACGCTGAAATAACGTCTAAAAGAGTGAATAGAGTTCTTGTATTCACTCCAGTCGTCTTCACTCTGGTCGCCTGACGTCTCTGTGATGTTGTAAATGTTTTTCTGTTGTAAATGTAAATCTGTTTTTTACAACAAAGATGCTAATCTTCTATATTTCTCTTTGTTAGTGAGACGATGTTCGCCTTGGTACTTGTGTGACTTGTCCGACTTTGACTCACGACTCGTTTGACAGGATGGTTGCTATGGTTACAGTCCCACAGTAGTAATGAACGGATAAAGGAGAAGATAAATACTCGATAAAGGCGTTCAACCAAAACAACAGCTCTGCAGGGTCGTTTACTGGTGTAGCTTTGACGTGTGTCAGGTGGTTCAAGTGTAAATTGTCAAGCGGTGAGTGTGTGTTTCTTGGTTATGTGTGTTGTGCTCTTGAGTGTCCTGCACGGCGCTCTGCTGTCAGTTGGTGCATCAGTGTGATTTAGTTTGATCAGTGTGATCAGTATAAAAGTATAAATATATTTTAAAAGAATATAAAACCGGTGAGTGTAAAGCCAGCAGTGTATCAACTGTAATCCTGAATCTCCATTAACCTGCAGTGTTGTTCAGGGGTTAACATCTTTATTTTAAAAAATAGACTTACAGCATCAAAGAGAGGTCAGGTTGTCTCTGTCTGTGTCACCACTAGTAGAAAACTGCTCTGAAACTGTAGCTCTGCAATCAGGCAGCGCAACCAGAACGGATACAAAAACAATTCACAACACAAAATAATGGATTGTTGAATTTTAGTGTGGAACACTGGCACTCGAGCAAAACACCTGACACAGCAATGAGCTGAACATTTAGAAAAATGCTGAATGGTAAAGATTTACCTTTTGTGTTGCATAGCAACAATTTTCTGTTAGTTTTAATGTCAAAAAATGACTAATATAAGGTCTGTGAATCAAAAACCAGGGACCCACAATAACTTCTCCTCTACTGACATACACACTAATGTGGTCTGGAGTGAAGGTGTAAGGATTCACACAAACACACACACACACACACATAAACACACACACACACACACACACACACACAGGGAGCCTCAAAGTTTACAGCCTCAAAGATTAAAAACAAGCACAACACACACATAGACCCACACACACACTCACACCCACGACTCTAGAGGTCATTTGTGTTTGTTGAGGCGAATGAGAAAAAACATTCCCCTCTCAGCCCTCGCCGTCCATCGTCCCTGCCCATTTCCCATCGCCATGGTGCTGACGGGCGCCTAAAAGTTCATACTTTATTAATTAACCGCGAAGCGAGCCGTGAAAGTGGATTACAGAACCCTAATTAACTCACTTTAAGCAGTTTAAAAACTTTCATTCTTTCATTTACAGTCCCTTAATGGGTTGGCAAGCATAATTAGTTAGCTGCTTAATTCGTTAATTAATTAATTAATGAATTGCATGCTCGGTTATCAGGGCAGAAACATGAGCAGTGGGATGTGTGTGTGTGTGTGTGTGTGTGTGTGAGGGTTGAGGATCAACATGAGATTGGATGAGTGAGGGCGGGTCTAGTCCAGCTCCAGCACACCTGAGGAACGTGATCTGCATATGTTACAGTAATGAGGTGAATGTTTGATGAGTTAGCGTCATGCTAATAGGTGGATTACAAGATTCCATTACTTGTTAGCTAGTTTAGCCTTATAAATCCAGTGGTAAAATGAATGAAGCTAAAGGTTAGACACCAAACATGTCTCTCAAGGCTTTTACAAAACAAAGTTGTTCAACAAATTAACAGCCTTTTTTTCATCCCATGCGGAACCTTTCCTGCACTGCAACGTTTCTACCCGGGCACTTTTGCTACACACACATCTGTCTTCAGATGAACTGCAGTCTGTAGCAGCGGTTCAGACGCTAAACGATAATATCAGAGGAGAGATTGTGTTTGTGCGCTTTTTATGTCAGTTGTCCCACTCGTGACTATGTATGTACGTATTTAATGGTTTAGGACCCACAGCAAGCTAACTCGCAGGCAAGAATAGCTAAAAGATACACTGCCAATAATCCCTCTGATCACCATAAACCAAGCTGAACATCTCTCAGCAAAGTAGTAATACCTGTTACAATTGTCTTTAAAATGTGCTACATTTGTATAGCATAGGCTTCTTTATCACTTGGTCTGCAGAAATTTGGAAAAAAGTTGGATAAACTATATATTATTTGATATTTTCAAATAACCTCAACTCTGGCCAATCCGAAAATTAGCCCTGATTGGTCAGAACCTCAGCTCTTATTGGTCAGAAAATTAGCCCTGATTGGGTAGAACCTCACCTGATTGGTCAAGTGCTGGTTTATGATCTAAAACCCTGAGTTTAACTTGCTCTGCAGTAGGTTAGCATGAGTTGCCGCGGTGATGTGGCCTACCAAAAAGAAATCCACTTTCCTGGGACCAAATCCAGGTTTACATTAACCCACGATTAAAGTTAGACAGATATGGGGAAAGAAAGGTAGAATTTGAAATTACAAAACTTTTTTGGTACTCCTTTATGGTTTCTGATGCCTTTTGTTTGTTTGTTTGTTAATTAATTTCTTTATTTCTCTGAGACGCATCTCCGTCTGTCCTCCGCCTCTCTGCTGATAAGTCGTCTTTGGTTTCCCCCTCTCTCTCTCATGGCCGGGCCCCCCCCCTGGGGCAGCCGCTGCCATGGCAACAGCATCAAAGCATATCAAAGCGGCCTGATGGAGGCGTTGCTCCAAACAGAGGAGCGCTGACTTCCTCACGCTTCACAGATTACCAGCTCATTAAGAGCTAATCGTTTGGGAGAAAAAAACAATGGTGGGAAAATGACAGCAGTGCTGAAATCCTGCACTCGAGTGGCTTTTATTATTTTATTAAGAACAATTTCAATTAAGTGTTTCTCTTTTTACCCCACGACAACATTTTTATATTCAAACCAATCAGAACAAAGACAGATAAAGCACTGATAAAACCATGAGAGAAAGAGAGGATGTGAGTGAGCGGGTGAGTGAGAGAGGGAATGAGTGAGTGAGAGTGAGTAAGTGAGTGAGTGTGTGAGTGAGTAACTAAGTGAATGAGTGAGTGACTTAGTAAGAGAGTGTGTGAGCGGGTGAATGGGTGGGTGAGTAAGTGTGTAAGTGGGTGAGTGAGTGAGTGTGTGAGTGGGTGAGTGGATGAGTGAGTGAGTGAGTGAGTAAGTGAGTGTGTGAGTGGGTGTGTGATTGAGTGGGTGATTGTGTAAGGAGGGTGAGTGGGTGAGTGAGTGTGTGATTGAGTGAGTGAGTAAAAGAGTTTGTGAGTGGGTGTGTCTGTGATTGAGTAGGTGAATGTGTAAGTGGGTGAGTGGGTAAGTGGGTGAGTGAGTGGGTGGGTGAGTGAGTAGGTAAGTAAGTGGGTGAATGAGTGGATGAGTGAGTGGGTGAGTGAGTGTGTGAGTGGGAGAGTGAGTGAGAAGGTAAGTGAGTGAGTGGATGAGTGAGTGGATGAATGAATGAGTAGATGAGTGAGTGGATAAGTGGGTGAGTGAGTGGGTGAGTGAGTAGGTGAGTGAGTGAGTGTGTGAGTGAGTGGGTGAGTCAGTGGATGAGTGGGTGAATGAGTGAGTGAGTGAGTGAGTGGATGAATGAGTGGGTGAGTGAGTGAGTGTGTGAGTGAATAGGTGAGTGAGTGCGTGAGTGAATAGGTGAGTGAGTGCCTGAGTGAGTAGGTGAGTGAGTGCCTGAGTGAGTAGGTGAGTGAGTGAGTGAGTGAGTGGGTGAGTGAGTGTGTGAGGGAGTTAGTGAATGGGTAAGTGAGTGAGAGAATGAATGAGTGAGTGAGTGGGTGAGTGAGTGAGTGTGTGAGTAAGTGGGTGAGTGAGTGAGTGTGTGAGTGAGCGAGTGCATGAGCGAGTGCGTGAATGTGTGAGTGAGTGGGTGAGTGAGAGAATGAGTGAGTGAGTGTGTGAGTGAGTGGGTGAGTGAGTGAGTGAGTCAGTGGATGAGTGGGTGAGTGAGTGAGTGAGTGAGTGACTGACTGACTGACTGACTGACCGATTGAGTTGGTGAGTGAGTGGATTATTGAGTGAGTGCGTGAGTGAGTAGGTGAGTGAGTGAGTGGGTGAGTGAGTGGATTATTGAGTGAGTGCGTGAGTGAGTAGGTGAGTGAGTGAGTGGGTGAGTGAGTGGATTATTGAGTGAGTGCGTGAGTGAGTAGGTGAGTGAGTGAGTGGGTGAGTGAGTGGATTATTGA
>JBBPCY010056144.1:0-12732 GCA_037974405.1 Brachyalestes nurse
TTGTTAAAATTTGTTCCCCTGGAATATTTTTCCAAACCAGCAACTGCAGTCTATTTGGTGTCAGCAGCAGAATGTTATTGTTTTTTTATTTAGTATTTTAGTATGTTCTGCTGCTGTCCTTAACTGTATTTCTGCTGTCTTTTGTTCTGTCATTGTATAAGGTGGTCTTACAGTAATACACAGTGTACAATGCTGTTAAAATAACCTGCTGTTAGATAGCATATTTTGATTTTAAAAAAGGTTTTAAATTAAAAAATGCTAAAAACAAGAATACTTCTGCTGCCTTGATTTAAGATTTTATCTTGTTTTAAGAAATTGTACTCCCATGAGCCTTTGCGGTGCAGCACGAGTGGCCATTTGGATGTTTATGTGTGTTGTGGGGATATTAGAGGGGGTAGAACTGTTTTATGTGTTATTATGTGTAATATTGTGTTATTTGTGTTTTATTTGTGTGGATTTGACCCGTCTCGTTCGTCACCATGATCTAGAGCGTTATCTACCACAGTGTAGTGATGGATGAGAAGGGGAGGGGGTTTTGGAATTGGGAGTTGTACTGGATTGTACCTGTTGGGGCACAGTACACTCTCTTGGGAGTCTGAAAAATTTGATGCTGTGAAGCTGATAATTCATCAGGACTTCCTTGTTAATCAGTATGTCACATTTTCCCTCTCATGATTGCCAGATTATCTTAAATTAAGCAGTTATTGTTAGTTATAGTTCTTATATCAAGGTATCAGGTCATAAAGTCAGTTGAACAAAAAGCATTTTATTTGCTAGTTATTCCTTGTTCTAAGATGTAAGTTCTTATACTAAGCTCAGTCAGAAAATGCATTTTCTCGTTTTAAGCAATTCTGGCTTAAATAAGTAATTTCATTGCTTGTAATAAGCGTAGTTTGCTACAATTCTCGCATTTGTATCTAGTTTCAAGCCACGTTTTTTTATTTGGTAGACTTTTTTTGCTAGATTTAAGAATTCTTGCCAAGATTTTTTTGCTCAATATAAGACAGATAAGTTTGACTAGATTTAGGAATATTATGCTTATTTCTAGAAGGGCATTTTTTGCAGTGTAAGGTACATGTTTAGCTCCTTAGCTAAACCTTGCTGTAGTGTCTACCTCACACTGTAGTAGGATGGCTAAAACTGAATGCTGCTCAGGTGAATATTCATCAGGTCTTCCTTGTAAGCCAGTGAGTCACATTTCCCTTCTAATGCTTGCAACTTTATCTTAAATTAAGCTGTAATTGCTAGTTATACATTTTATATCAAGGAATCAGGTCTTAAAGTCAGCTGAATAACAAGCATGTTATAATTTTTTTTTGCTAGTTATTTTCTTACATTTCTTACATATATTTCTTACATTCTTACGTATGTTCTTATACTAAGCTCAGACAGAAAATGTTGGCTTAAATAAGTGCAATTTTATTGCTTGTAATAAGCACAGTTTGCTACAGTTTTAGCATTTTTGTCTAGTTTTAAGGCACGTGTCATGTCCCCCCACTCTCCTGAGTGAGGGCAAGAACGCTGCCAGGCAGTCATGATGAGTTTTTTTAGCTTTTATTACACAAAACAGAAAACAAAAGGGTACGAGGACCCAAAACAGAGACTTTCTCAGGATATAGCTGCAAAACACTCCAAATATGACGTAAGACGACGGTGAACCCACAAAGAACAGAAAAACCCAACCCCCTTAAATACAGGGTGGATCTCTTAGGATTCTCCCCTTGTGAGTCCCCCAACCGTCCTCAGGTGCAGAGCCCCCCTTGTGCCCTTTACTGTCCCTGGGGGGCGGAGCCCCGTCATTGGAGCTCTGCATTGTCCGTGGGGGCGGAGCCCCCTTGTCCTTCCAGGAGGCCAGCTCCCTCCTGGCAACCCCTCGGCCGGGAGCCCGGCTAAAGTCCATGGGCCAGCGCCCCATCTCTGGAGCTGGCGTGCGGGGCCGGCGGCCAATCTCTGGAGCTGGCGTGCGGGGCCGGAGCCCCATCTCTAGAGCTGGCGTGCGGGGCCGGAGGCCCGTCTCTGGAGCTGGCGTACGGGGTTGGAGCCCATCTCCCAGGGCTCTTTCCTGGCCCTGGTGTACCCGCGGTGCGAGAAAGCTCTTCTGGAGCTCCACCAGACCCCAGTACCCCCCAAAAAAATTCAGGGAGAGGCCCACCCCCTCTGTAGGGCTCTCTGGCCCGCCTACTGGGCTCACAGGCCCGGCTAAAGGGGTAACAGGCGCGGCTAAAGGGGTAACAGGCACGGCTAAAGGGCGAACAGGCGCGGCTAAAGGGCTAACAGGCGCGGCTAAAGGGCTAACAGGCCCGGCTACGCTACCCCAAGCTACACTACCTGTGGCTGGTGGGAGGCGTCGTGGGGCTGGCGTTACTGGCTCCCTCCGGCCTGACGGTAAATTTCGCCGAGGGGCTGGAACGGGTCGCTGGGGCTGGGCCGTAGCGAGCTGCGGCGCTTCAGGAATGGGCACTGGAGCAGGCGGCGCCTCGGGAACTTTTAGCTTTTTAGCTTTTATTACACAAAACAGAAAACAAAAGGGTACGAGGACCCAAAACAGAGAATTTCTCAGGATATAGCTGCAAAACACTCCAAATATGACGCAAGACGACGGTGAACCCACAAAGAACAGAAAACCCAAACCCCCTTAAATACATAAACACAATCCAACCATCAATAAGGAAACATAATTACCAGCCCCAAAGTAAACACACCTCAAACTAATAACATAACAAAAGCCTCGAACTTAAACCAAAAGCAGCCCCTGCTGGCCGCCAGGGGACGCTACAGCACGTTATGATTTTTTAGTAGGTAGACTTTTTTGCTAGATTTAAGAATTCTTGCAAAGATTTTTTGGCTTACCCTATTGGCAGATTTATTTAATACAATTTAAGACAATTTGACTAGATTATGAATATTAAACCTATTTCTAGAAGGGTATTTTTTGCAGTGTGCCGGTGCTCCGCACAGCCAGGGCAGTCCAGGTGGGTCCCACGCAGAGGTGGACAGTAACAAAGTACATTTACTTGAGTACTGTACTTAAGTACAGTTTTTTGAGTAGTTTTCATTCTGTAACATTCTACCTTGTTCCTTATGCTAAATCTTCTACAAGGAAGTTAGATGCATTAGGTTTTGTATGTGTATTTTTGGAAACAATTACTTCAGTACTTTTACTTCAGTGAAATTTGACTGTATGATTTTCACTTCTATTGGAATAACATTTGACTAGTGGTATTTGTACTTTCACTTAAGTAATGAAGTTAGGTACTTTGTCTGCCTCTGGTCCCATGGGACACTCTCCTTTGAGCGTTTACTTTACCTTCCCCTCTGTGTCCTCGTGGGCGAAACCACCTACAGGGAGTGCCACCATGTCCTCCTGCACGGAGCCCCCATCGGGTAGCCCCTCACTGTACACATGGGTGGCGCCCCAACGGGGAGGTCCTCCATGTCCTCTGAGAAGGAGCCCCTCATGGGGAGCCCCTCTGTGTCCTCCTGAATGGAGTCCCCAATGGGGAGCCCTTCACTGTCCTCCAGGACCGAGCTCTCACCTTGGAGCCCCTTCATGTCCTCTGGGACCTCCGTGAAGCAACTCTGTGTCCTTCAGGGTCAAGCTCCCTCCGGGATCTTACTCTATGGCCCCCAGGGATGAACCCCCTCTGGGGAACTTCTCCGTGGCCTCTGAGGCTAAGCTCCCACCGGGGAGCTCCTCTGGAGCCCTGCAGGATCCCTGTACCCCCACTAAAAAATTCAGGGGATTCCACCCCCACATCGGGTGAAATCCCAGAGCTCCTGTAGGGTCCGGGTCCTCTCCAATGTGTAAATAGAGGTGGAGTTGGAGCTGGGTTCTCTATGTTAGCCACCCCTTCTGGGGCCTCTGCTAAGCTAGCCACCCCTCTGGGGTTTCTGCTATGCTAGCCACCCCCTCCAGGGCCTCTGCCATGAAAACCACCCCCTCCAGAGCCGCAGGAGCTCCCAGCAACTCAGCAATGGAGAACCAACTTGTCCTCATCAGTTCACCCCATAGCTGGGACTAGCTGAATGTTTAACTTAAAATCTGTCAAAACAGATTGTTACTATATTCAGTTCAGTTTGAGAAAACTGATAAAACTAAAAACTGGAGTTGCTCAAGTGCAGGTTAGTTCTATACCTTTGCATCTTTTCTCTCTCTACAGATTATCTCTGTGTAATCTTGGCGTAAAGACGTGTGAAAATCTGGAATCAGTTTTAAAGCTCGAAAACTCCTCCCTGAAAAATCTGGACCTCAGTAGTAATGACCTGCAGGATTCAGGAGTGGAGCTGCTCTCTGCTGGACTGAAGAGTTCACACTGTAAACTGGAGACTCTCAGGTCAGATTTCTGTCTCTTAATTACTGAATGATTAATATTTGACTGTGATATTGAACCCTTGAGAGTAGAAATGTGTGTGTTTTAATTTTGTAGTGTAGTGAATTTAACTGTAAGCCCAAAATGGTCTGTGTGGTTCAGATAGAGTTAAATTTCTATCCTGCTGGATCAGAGTTTGTGTCCTCCACCAGTGTTCTACCAGCCTATAATACAAACTCTGGATGGATGGGGGAAGTGGTTGAATGAGATCATACGTTAATAGAGAGGAATGGTTGACTCTGCTGGAGTAAAACAATAAAAAGAGAACCTTCATGGGGATCCACCAACACACAAAATCTGAACCAAATATTACCACTTACACACCAGACTAATAATGATCATACCGCTCTGTGAGGAAAAAATAGTTCAAAGCTGTGAAAGCATTCCTTAATCCTCTCACTTCTCTCACTGTTGCAGCCTTTCAAAGAAAAGCTGCCTCTCGCAGTATTTTCAGCTTCTTCTGTATGTGCTGTTGTTTCTCTCTCTCCTTTTTCTTCTGTGATCTGTAATCATAAGGTAGTTCAATCCTAACCCCATACAGTTAATTTAAAAAGCCATTCGCTCCAAACATTAAATTCCCATGTGATTTGTGCAAATTACTCTGAAATAATTCTCTTGAGGAAAAATGTTTATATTTGTGCTTGATTTCCAAATTCTCACAAGTTCCCAAGTCTCACAAGTTACCATAGAATCACCTTAGCAAGATCCTGATTAGCTCCTTAGCTAGACATGTAGCACTAAAAATGTCATATCTGTGTTAAAAAGCACTTGTAGTGGATCTACATGTGCAGTATTTAGTAATGAATCACTTAAAAATTCAGTATATCTGGAGGGGATGTGGATAAAACTGAAAACTGAAATGAGTGGAACTGCAATAAGTTTTAACAGTGTGAATGAATGTTTTAACATTGTGTCATTGTTGACAATAATCTTTTACTTTCAGATACAGTGAACTGGCTATAATCCAATCTAACCTAAATAGTGCACTGAAAAATAAAAAGGACAGCTCAGTGTAGTTGGGAATACATCAATATAGTGGTTAGAAAATACGATATCAGTTCTACCTTCAACAATGTCAGGAAAGAGTGTTTTGTTGTTGTGTTCTATTTTCTCTACTGGAAAGTCCATACGTTCAGACAGTGTCATGTAGGAGTAGCTCAGAGGACAGTTGATAACAGCTCCCTTTTTTAATGGGAAGAGAATTAAATTTAGAACAGTATAAGGGCATCTTATATGGCACCATATGGTATCATGTCTTCTTGGAAAATCACTCATTTAATCATTTTAGCAAACACTTTAGTAACATTATGTCTGCAATTGTAAAAGGAAGCTGGTCTTTACTCTGAGATCAACATCTAGTAGCAAAGATATTTTTATTTGTATTATTAATAATATTGGGCAATGATTAACTTTCTGAATCACACTTAACTGCATTTCTTTCAGCAATTAATCTCAATGTTATATGCAAAATTAGAAAAATTAATTCCAAAGTAATTGCACACATTTATTTTAAAGTACTGAACAAACCTGCAATAACATTTGGTTTGCAAACACTTTTTACCAAAAGTGTTCCCTTTAACACAGTCAGACAGTTGCAATTGAAATATTTCTGTAAATCTAAACTTAAACATTAATGTAATCAAATCAAATATAAAAGCAAAGCTATTTGCCACTGCAGGACATTCATGTTTTATTTAGTTTATTACAGAAAAACAAGTTACCCTCAGACTCCAGAACATGGGGGGGCAGAACCATTATAGCAGTTGTAAAGGGGGGCAACTCCATCTGAAAGTCTATGTATCTGAATGCAGTGCTATTTAAGTCCCTGTTGGTGTAATTGTCAAAAGTAATGGGACACCTGACCTCCCCAAATACCAGCCGAGATCTAGAGCGCTGCATGGACAAAAGGCCCCCGCCTACACAAAAATGCAACAAACGTTCACAATAAAATTATTTTAAAAACTGTGTTAATCTGCAATAAGTGTTGGTGTTAAATAAGGTATGTGTTTACATGATAATAATGCATTCATGTGTCCAGCCCTAATTATTAATCATGTGAAACTGTTTTCTCAGCTTTACTGTGTTTCTGTTTATCTCTGTTTAATTAAGTTCTGTTAAAGGGATCATCTCTCTCCCTCCATATCTCTCTCTCTCTCTCTCTCTTTCTCTTTGTAGAGTATCAGGTTGTATGATCACAGAGAAAGGCTGTTCTTCTCTGGATTCAGCTCTGAGTTCAAACCCCTCACACCTGAAAGAACTGGATCTGACCTACAACCACCCAGGAGAGTCAGGAGAGAGACTGCTCTCTGCTAGACTGGAGGACCCACACTGCTCCCTCAGCACACTCAGGTATGGACAACTGTGTGTGTGTGTGTATGCGTGTGTGTGTGTGTGTTCACAGCTACAATTTAAAATTACTGAACTATTTAAGGTAGTTTCTATATTTATAATGGGATTTAGTACTTATTAGGCCTTATGTGTAACACAAAATTCGACTTTCTGACAGAAGGAATCACTATTAGTGGTGAGAGGATCTGAAACAAAACCTGGTGAAATGGCATATCTGTATCTGTGTCTGTTGTACTTTGTGGAACTGAGATATGGGGTCTACTCAGTAATCAGGACAGAACAAGGAGTACATGCAGAATTCTACAAAAATAATTTAAATTCAAACAACAAAAAAACAACAAACATATGTATGCTAGAATTAATCTGGCTTCCACTGCTTCATTCAGATAGGATAATTAAAATGCATTTAAATTTCAGTAACCAAAATAGATTGCAGTATAAAGCACTTAAAACTCAAGAGCTCCAGTTTATATCCAGTCCTTTCGAGACTAATTAACCCCCTCTAACATACTGTAGCCTTAGTCCAGCACTGCTGACTAAAGGCCAATGAGAGTAAAAACACCAGTGTGGAACACTGGGAATATAAACCAGATCCCAGTCTAAACTACTGCACTGACAGTCCTGAACATAGAGAATAAACCAGCAGAGTAAAAACACCAGTCTGGAACACTGGGACAGTAAACCAGAACCCAGTTTAAACTGTCAGTCCAGAACAGAAAGACTGGTCGTCGACCATATGAAGCAGGCGTCAGAGAGACTGGCTTCCATTTCTTTGCTTTCTTTTTGTTTATTCATCCAGAATTCAAACAAAACGGGCTCAAAGGTCGATATGACTTCAAAACCAAGTATACACACACCCAAAGAAGACGATGAACCCACAACCCGTAACTAAACCAAAACCCTTTATACACAAACTAAAGCAAACACTAATAAACCCCAGCTGTGACTAATGAACCCATAACACAATATCTCTTCAAAATAAAAACACAAAAGGAAACATAAACAAACTTAAACAAGAGTGACCCCTAGCAGTCACCCACGTGTAATTTCAATGTTTGTAATAAGCACAGTTTGCTACAGTTTTAGCATATTTGTCTAGTTGTATAGCACTTTTTTGCTAGATTTAGGAATTCTTGCATAGAGTTTTTACCCCATTGGCAGATTTTATTGCTCAATACAAGACAATTTGACTAGATTTAGGAATAATAGGATTATTTCTAGAGGGGCATTTTTTTTGCAGTGTACAGACCAGCTATCCCGTCTGTAATCATGGGAAATGTGAGATCTCTCAGAAATAAGATGGGCATTTACCTGGTCACAGAGGGAGTACCGGCAGTGTAGCATCATGATGCTAACAGAGTCCTGGCTAACACCACTAACTCCAGACATGAGCGTGGCACTCCGGATTCCAGCTGGTGCAGGCGGACAGAACGATGGAATAGGGTTAAGAGGAAAGGAGCGGGACTGGCAGTGTTTGTAATCAACAAATGGTGAGGCATTAAGACATTGGACTTACTATATACCAACACAAAAGAGGCATACAGTTTATTACTTCTCCCTCCCCTGGGGAGATCAGATCACAACCTGGTGCACCTTGTGCCTGTGTATGAGGCCCTAGTGTGCAGGTAGCCACCAGTCACTCGCACATTGTCGGAGGAGAGTGAGGAGGCTTAAGGACTGTTTCGAGCCTACTGTGTGGGAGGTGCTTTGTGATGACCATAGGGAGGACATAGGCAGCCTTGTTATGCAGCCTTATTATGGACTACATAAAGTTGTGTGTGGATAACACTGTACCCATTAGGACTGTGCGGTGCTTCTCCGCACCAGAAATAAAAGCTGTCCTCAAGCAGAAGAAGGCAGCCTTCAAGTCAGGAGACAAGGAGGAGCTGAAAAGGGTGCAGAGAGAGCTGAAAGGACTGATCAGGGATGGGAAGGACATCTATAGGCAGAAGATGGAAAACCAGCTACAGCAGAACAATGTTAGTCTGGAGAGGCCTTAGAACCATCTCAGGCCACAAAGAACAGAACTCTCTGCACATGGGGGAATCACTTCTTTAACAGATTCTTCCAGGATGCAGTCTTCAACATGTGATGCAGACACCTCCACCCCCACTGCTGCTGCCACTGTCAGTCCTGAACAAAGAGAATAAACCAGAGACAGATACTGAACATCTACAGAATCAGTGACCACAGACTAACCAGAGAAACAGACAGATATAAAAATCCAACTGTTCAGAAGGTCACAGTGAGAGTAAAACATTTGTTATAATCCGTAGTCATGTGCTTGTAAAAAACATTGAGAGTGAGAAAGAATGGTCGAGCCCAGTTTGGTGAGACTTTGTAGAGATAGTCGGTAGTATGACACGTTCAGAAGCTGAGACGAAATAAAAGAGAACAGCAAATAAACATTTTCTAGTTATAGTTTATTAGTTATAAACCCGTATGTGTAGAGGTTTAATTCCGAGAAGTAAAAAAATAAAGATTAAACAAACAATAAAAAAGGTCAATTCTAACCTAACCACCAGGTCTAGACCCTGAAATCCTGTGTGTGACACTACATTAACGTCAGTCGTTTTCATGTTAAATGCCATCTTTTGAATGTAAAACGAGGTGACTTTATTAATAGTACAAAACAGAAACAGAACAGAAACTGGCACGGGTGCCAGACACAAGTAGACTAGGGCAGGAGGACACAGACTGGATAAGGTGAGAATAGGGTAATGCTCCATAACAAACTAAGGATAGACCAACCTTAATACAACAGGGGACAGAACTGAGAGACAAATGGGAAACAGAACAATACAGACTCCTAACTATGTTCAGCTGGAACTGCTGGCTGAACAGAGAGGGGCAAGTACACAGTTCGAGGAAGACCCCTAGTGGCCGTGGCCAGGAACCGTGACAGAAGAGGAATGGTAAAATGGGGAATGGAATTGGGAATGGGGATTTCTGAATGTGTCCATTTAGTTTTGAAGTGGGATATATTAGCAAAAGAAAAATGCGAATAAAGCAAAAAAAGGAAAATGCCTTTAGGAAAGAGTTCATGCCTGAACCAGCTAGAAATGAAACTAAGCAACTTGCCAAAGAGGAAAGAAATCTACAGTGAAATTACATTTATTTATTTTACCGTGTGTTTACTGAGCTTTCAAACAGGAATAAAATAAAGCTGTTCTGAATTTGAATGTGAGAGATTCAGAGAGAGACAAAGACAGAGAGACATACAGAGAGACAGAGATGCAGAGAGAGAGGATGGAATTAACAGCATTTTTCTAAAAGCAGCTCCTGTGTCCAGAGTTCAAATAAACATAAGAAAACTGACAAACAAAATTTGCAGAAAGTCGGACTGCCAGAAACTAAGAAAAGAAACTAAGAAAATGTATCTTTAGTAAATGGAGTTGTTTCCTTTTATCTGCACTAAAAAACAAAACTGAGCTTCAGTACTGAAATCAGAACCACAGTGAACACATTGGCCCCACCCACTTTTCTCTCTCACTTCATGCAGTGTATACTCCATATCATCATCACTCCCTTATCATCACTCCTTCATTATCACTCATTCTTTGTCGTTTATCCTTTTGTTTTTCCTACTTTGTGAAAATGTTAACATTTCACAGCATTCTAATCAGTGTGTGTGTGTGTTTGTGTGTGTGTTTAGAATGGAACATGGAGGGAAGATCAGAATCAAACCAGGAATAAAGAAATGTAAGTACCACCACACACACACACACACACACACACACACACACACACACACACACAAAGTTAAACACATAAATACACACTCTCGCTATGCCTCGCATTCTCTTTCTCTCTCTCTTTTTCTTATCTGTCTCCCTCCATCTCTCTCCGTCTTTCTGTCTCTAACTTTCTCTCTCACACACACTCTCTTTCTCTGTCTTCCTCTCTGTCACTCTCTCTGTCTGCCTCTCTCTCTCTCTCTCTCTCTTTCTGTTGGTTTTAGTTAAATCTCATCAAAAGTAAACTGGAATAAAAGCACAATGTTACAGTGGGACAGTGACTATTAGAGGCTCCAGTTTTCCCTTCAGGGCTGATATGAAGAAGAATAGTTTTAAATATCTTGGTGTGTATCTGGGTATCAGTTGTTATGTGAATAAGCATTGGGAGGATTTTCTTGAAAAAGTTACAAATGTCTGTAAGAAGTGGCGGTGGCTTTTTCCTCTACTGTCCTACAGAGGATGCACTTTGATCAACAGTGTGGAGACTTCAATGTTATAGTATAGATCCTGGTTTCTGAACCAGTGGGCCGCGAAGGCTTTTGATTGGGCCGCGAATCTAAACTCGAAACAGGCCATTGGTCCATAATTGCTTATTTAATATCATTTAATGTGGCCAAGTGGTCCTTGGCAACATGCTGTGATAGATAGGTGGGCCTTGATGTTGAAAAGGTTGAGAACCATTGGTATAGATTAGCTGTCTTAGCTCCTCCCAGTGACTTAATACTGAAAGTGTAAAGGATTATAGTTTCTTCTGGCATAAATTGCATTTGCTGCCCCAGAAGGTGTCTGTTTTTACCGAGGGAAGAAGGTGGACAGGGGCTCATCTACTCAGTAGAAAAATGGCTTTTAGACAATAGTGTTTAAGTGGACAGTCTGATGCAGTGTGGAGGAATGTTACTGATTTTATTTTGAACTGTGCTGGGGGTTTTAGCCTTGGTTTAAACTTTGATTTTACGTCTTTCTATGATGGTTATTCCAGGTTTGGGGTGTTTTTAATATTCAGAACATTGACTGGTCAGATCAGGCCTATACTGGAGTGATGAGGAATGGGTCAGTGGAACACAGCATCTGGTAAAGGTCTGTACAAAATTAGTGTAAAGGTTTAAAATGAAGATAAGCTGCTCTAGAGTTGATACTCCATGGAGACAGAACTTTGATGTAGGAATGAAGGTCAGTCCTGCATGGAGCAACTGTACAAACCACCACTGATCAAGAATATTAGAGATTCTAGTTGGTGTACTTTACACTGAATTTTTGGTGTAAATATTTCCATTTTAAATCTCACTGTGTCTGATTGGCGTTCTTCTGTGTAGAAATTTGTAGATTTTTCACTGTTTTCAGTTCTTAAAAAGCATCTTAATACTTTATTTTCTGTGATGAAAACGCTGTGGATCTGGGAGAAGTTTTTATTAGTCAGTGTTTAATTTTTGGGTTTAATTACGGGAAACAGAAGAAGAAATGATGAACTTTCTGTTGATGAACTTTTTAACTGGATATACAAAGCTGGTCATTTACTTTGCTGGACATTGTCAGGCTACTGGACATTGTCAAGCTCTGTGGACTGTGTGGGTCTTTTAAACACTTCGTCAGAGCGAGAAGTATGCTAGATTATGATTTTTATTAGAGAATCGATAATATTGATGTGTTGAAAGACATTTGGGATTTTAAAAGTGTTCTGTTTTCCACACAATGAAGTGAACTACAAAATTTTAATAGATTTAATAATTTCAATAATTAAACATTTTAACAGGGTGCCACTATTTTCTTCAGGAATTTTAAGCAAACTGTTTTATAATTACAGATGGGCCCAATCTGATATGATATCGCTATCAGGTCCAATATAGCCGTAAATCTGATTTCAGATATTGGTAGGACAGCCCTGATCTCTATATTCCAGTTTGCAGCTTGCACCTTAAATACAGAAGTGGTTAGATTACACTCTGCCCCTGTGGTGTCTCCGAATTCACGTTATTTTTTAATTTATTAGTTTAGCGTAATAATTTATTAGTTTAGCATAATACTATTTATATGATTAAGCCAAGATTGTTGTATTTTAGATATTTACAAAATTTTACAGCTGTTACTGCTACCTTTTTGTGAAATGTGACAGGAACAGTGGCGGCTCCTGGTCAATATTTTTGGTGAAACAAACCACCCTTCATTCCCGGCACACCGCTAAACAACCTCACCGAACCCTGAGCAGCTTGATTTTCTTACCCTAAGTAGCTACTTGACCTCCATCTTCTGCTTTTGCTGCCTCACATTTTGATGTATCT
>JBBPCY010056155.1:0-12732 GCA_037974405.1 Brachyalestes nurse
GTCAACTAGTCGACTTCAGAGGCACAAGTTGATGTCCCCCGAGAGAAGTCGACTTGTGTGTTTTTTTCCCCTCTCTCTGCCCTTGATTGTGTACACAATGCAGTCTCTGCCTCTGATTGGCTGATGCTGACACGCATTCTGTGTGTGTCAGACCAATTATTATAGTCCCTTTATAAAAGGGGCGGTACCGTTTGTGCGAGTGGACAGGAGACATGCAGCAGATAACGCATACACTCATCACATGTGTGGAGATACTTCACTCTAGCCACACAAACAGCACGGATACCTGCACAACCTACAAGTACAGTAACAGTACCGGCGTTCTGCACGGCATCTGCTAGCTAACATGGCTAATGCTAGCTAACATGGCTAATGCTAGCACTGCAGGGAGTCGTTCTGCCGCGGCTTAAACTTTTCTCATTCTCGGACACCTAAATTTACCAGAAAATTCAAGGTATCAGCCTTTTTGTTTAATTGTCATGTTGACTGTTAATGTTACAGAGAACTTTTAATAAAAGTTGCTCAATGTTGCACATCTGTGTTCCTCCACTGCGTGTGTGATGATGTCATCAAACGCCTAGTCGACTCGACTTCGACTTTGCTGACCGGATGGACTTTGCTGCCTCAGGACTAGGGAGAACCTCCTTCAGAAGACATTAGTAGATGGATCATATGAAGAAGATGTGCTCTTGTCGACTTGACTATCCACAAAAAAGTGGAGAAATTTCTCACAGTTTACAGGAGAAGCCTCCAAACTTGTAGCCTGAGGAACACGAAGGATGTAGTTCATAGTTTTAAAAAGGACATGGGGATCATGACCGTTAGCAGAAACAATGTCTGAGAAATATTTACTTTTCTCTGACTTTACAGTGCTCTGGTAATGCTGGCAGCAAATACCATTAAAATTTTAAGTTGATAGAGTCCAGACACTTAAACCAAGCCTGGGGTGGCGTTGATTTGGAGCCATTGGTAGAATCATCATTAGGGGTCCAAGCACGCAGTGCATATGAATGAAATAAAAACAAAAACTAGTCAGTCGCTGACACTATGTTTTTATTGGATACGTTAAAACAGTTCAATGTCATGGAGAGATTAAATGGGCATGAAATCCGAAACAGAAACATCAGCACTGTCTAGAATCACCACAAGCTATTAGCATGGCACGGTAGCATTTTTTCAGTAGCCTCACGGTAGCATTTCTCAGTGTTAGAACTGGACAGTATAAACTGGCTCTATCACCTCTAAAGATCTTTCTAGGCTCTTCTCATTCATCCATCCATCCATTGTCTCCTGCTTATCCGGAGTCGGGTCGCAGGGGGCAACAGCCTAAGCAGGGAAACCCAGACATCCCTCTCCATGGCCACATCATCCAGCTCTTCCAGGGGGATCCCGAGGCATTCCCAGGCCAGCTGAGAGACATAGTCCCTCCAGCATGTCCTGGGTCTTCCCTGAGGTTTCTTCCTGGTGGTAAATGCCCGAATGCTTCACATTTGGCTGCGAATTGCTCTAGTGAGAGCTGAAGGTCATGGCCTGATGAAGCCAACAGAACCATATCATCTGCAAAAAGCAGAGACCTGATCCTGAGGTCACCAAACCGGACCCCTTCACCACCCTGCCTGCGCCTAGAAATTCTGTCCATAAAAGTTATGAACAGAATCGGTGACAAAGGGCAGCCCTGGCGAAGTGCAACCCTCACAGGGGTCCAACCCTCCGACTTACTGCCGACTATGCGAACCAAGCTATGGCACCGGTTGTACAGGGACCGAACAGCCATTATTAAGGTGTCCGGCAACCCATACTCCCAGAGCACTCCCCAAAGGAGTCCCCAAGGGACACGGTAGAATGCCTGATCCACAAAACACATGTAGACTGGTTGGGCAAACTCCCATGCATCCTCCAGGACCCTCCTAAGGGTATAGAGTTGGTCCACCGTTCCACATCCAGGACGAAAACCACACTGCTCCTCCTGAATCCGAGATTCGACTATGTGACGGACCCTCCTCTCCAGCACCCCTGAATAAACCTTCCTGGGGAGGCTGAGGAGTATGATCCCCCTATAGTTGGAACACACCCTCCAGTCCCCTTTCTTAAAAAGGGGGACCACTACCCCGGTCTGCCAATCCAGGGGCCCTGCCTCGATGTCCACGCGATGTTGCAGATGCGTGTCAACCAAGACAGCTCCACAACATCCAGAGCCTTAAGGAACTCCGAGTGGATCTCATCCACCCCCGGGGCCTTGCCACAGAGGAGTTTTTTGACCAACTCTGCAACTTCAGCCTCGGTGATGGGAGAATCCACCCCCAAGTCCTCAGACTCTGCTTCCTCAATAGGAGACGTGTTGGTGGGATTGAGGAGATCTTCGAAGTATTTCTATCACCGACCCACAATGTCCCGAGTTGAAGTCAGCAGTGCCCCGTCTCCACCATATACAGTGTTGACGCCGCACTGCTTCCCCCTCCTGAGATGCCGGATGGTGGACCAGGATTTCCTCGATTTCCTCATTTTCCATTGCCTCTCCGAACAACCGGGTTTTTGCCTCAGTGACTGCCAAAGCTGCATTACGCTTGGCCTGCTGGTACCTGCCAGCTGCCTCTGGACTCCCACAGGCCAAAAAGGCGAAGGCGAAGGGAGGCTACCCTCTTGTCCACCGGGGAAAACCCCAATGTACAGGCACCAAGCTGGGAGGCAATAAGTATGCCAACACCTGCTTGATGCCTCTCACCATGGGCAACTCCAGAGTGGAAGAGAATCCAACCCCTCTCGAGGAGACTGGTTCTAGAGCCCAGACCATGCGTTGATACCATGCGACTATATCTAGTCAGAACCTCTCAACCTCACGCACCAACTCAGGCTCCCTCCCCACCAGAGAGGTGAAGGGGCCCATTGGAAGGGGGACCCATGTCATCTCTTCAGGCTTTGCCAAGCCGGGCCCCATGGGTATAGGCCCAGCCACCAGGCGCTTGCCATCAAGCCTCACCCCCAGGCCTGGCTCCAAAGGGGGACCCCGGTGACCTGTGTCCAGGCAAGATCTCTCCATGATCTTTTTCGTCATTGGATGTCTCTCAAGCCGCTCTTCGTCTGGCTCCTCACCCAGGACCTGTTTGCCATGGGTGATCCTACCAGGGGCATAAGCCCCCGACAACATAGCTCCTAGGATCATAAGAATATGCAAACCCTTCCACCACAATAAGGTGTCGGCTCCAGGAGGGGGGCTCTTGTCATTTAAATAAAAAATGTTTTTCTCAGATTATACATATTACTTGGCTATTTCTTATCACTATCAGTGTTACAAACTAGAAATTTCAAGGGAGCACACCAGAATGCGAGGCGCCGAGTGAAGCACACCCTACATTAAAATGCTTCTAACATGTGACGGAGTATAAACAAGGAGAAAGGAAGCCTCAGAGGTTCAGACAGAGCATTTTCTCTTTTTCTGTACCAGAAAAGTAGCCTCGGTCTACCACAGCACAAAATAATGTTCGATCGGATTAAATGGCTGGAACATGTAAACGTGGAACAAACTCGAATCTCTTTATTTGACGCTCATGTAAACAGGTCAGTTGGGTTCTTTTAAGTGCCCATGTAAACGCAGCTACTGTCAAAAGCCTTTTCTCCAAAGAGACAATTATGGCTTTCTTGTTCTGAATGTTACCATAATCTATTAGGTCAATTAGTCTCCTTGTGTTGTTAGTGGACTGACGGCCTTTAATAAATCCAGTTTGGTCTGGATGGATTATATAAGGTGGTACTCTTTTTATTCTACTAGCCAGCGCTTTGCTGATGATTTTGAGATATGCATTTATGAGTGATATTGGACGATAGACAGATGGGAGTGCAGGGTCTTTATCTGGCTTAGGGAGGAGATTGATATCTGCATAATTCATGTTTGGAGGACGTGAGGATGTCTCTTTAATTTTTCTTTAGCAATTGTATTGAATATTGTTGCTAGCAAAGGCCAAAATGTTTTGTAGAATTCTGCAGGGAAGCCATCTGGGCCTGGTGCTTTTCCATCAGGCATTTGTTGTAGGGCATCATAAAGTTCCTCTATTGAAAGAGGTGATTCCAGAGCCATGTTTTGTTCATTTGTTCATTGGTTAGTTTTGGCAAATCAGTGGCGCTCAAGAATTCTTTGATTTCGGTACTGGATGGATTAATATTACATGAATAAGATAAGATAAGAAAGAACTTTATTTATCCCGAGGGAAATTCTTTTGTCATAAACATGCTCAATGCAGCAAGAGGAAATAAAGATACACAATAAGAGTCGAAAAAGAAACCGAACAGTAGAATAGTGCAAATATAATATCAAGATAACTCTAACAAAGTAACAATATAACTACATCAGATAAAATAAAATAACATAACTTTATCAGTGCAAGTGATTAAGAAAAGTGGTGCAGAAAATAATGAATAAGGATTTATACAGTGAAAAAAGAACACACTCAGGCAGGAACTGATCAGTGGTGGGAGCATAGTATGATTTTTTGAATGTGTGCACTCAGGTGAACGAGAAGCTGTCAGGGGACCTGGCCGCGGCCACGGACAGGCTTCAAGTGACACTCAGTCAGCTACATGAGCTGGAAGCAGAGAGGCTAATCAACACCAATCAGATCGCAGCTCTGGAGTCTGAGCGCTTGCAGCTGATTGGTGAAAAGGAGGAGCTGATGGATGTGTTTGATGAGGGAAATGAGGAAGAGCTCAGAAAACTGAGAGAGAGATGCTATCAGCTCAGGTGAGTTTGAGTCAGACCTGAGTATGGACCAAATATGGAAAAAAGTTACAGAATAGTTGATGATATTTACTTATTAATATTGAATAAAGTAGTAGATGAACATAATTTTCAACATAAATTAAACTATCTGCCCATTTCATGCATGCAGAGAATTACAGGAGTCTTTGGAGCATGAGAAGCAACACCTTCAGAACCACTGCCAGGGCCTGGAAAAAAAGGTGCAGAACATGGAGGCGGAGTTTAGGTGTAAAGAGGAAGAGCTAAAGCTCGTGAAGCAGGAGTTGATACAAGAGAAAGAGGAGCTGAAGAATGTGGCATCTCACTGGAATGAGCGATGGCTGGATGTTTCAATGACACTTCAGTCCACTCAGGCAGAACTTGAAGAGACCAAGAAGCGACAGCAGGAGGTTGACGCAGTAAGCACTGCACCACTCTGCTTACCTAGTACTGTTTTCCATCAACAATACTTTTCCAATCATTTAATGAGTATTTATCCAGCATTCACTCTTTGTTAGCTCCCTTGCTTTCCTTTTCAAAGTTTGATAATGTATGTTCTCAGCAGAGAGAAGAGGCATCAGGAAAGGCCACTAAGATGGAGGCGTTCAAGGCGCAGCTGAAGGACAGTCAGTGAGTGTCTGTGTGAAGGATGCTGTGCATGTGGGAAGTAGGAAAGGAAGTAGTAGCTTTACTGATGTTAAATATGTTCTTCACAAGGGATCAGATCCAGAGCTTGCTTGAACTGAAAACACGCCTTGAGACCGAGCTGGACAGAGTCAAGGTATGTAATCTGACTGTTACTCCACATCACTGTCACAGTTGGACAAAAATCTGCAGAATGGAAACTTTTTTGTCAATTCCAAAAAATCTTCTTAAATTCCAGTGAGAGCTAATATAATGAGAATATAATTTCTTTGGTAGATTTATCATTACATTTTCACACAATGTACCTGGCTTCAAATTTGGTCAAAAATGAAAAGTACGATTCAAGGTTTTGTTGTGGCAGTGATAGCACACTGATAGTGGGGAATTAATCTTTGCCCTCACAGCTATTCTGCTTAGTTCAGTGCATCGTGAAAGTTCAGAATTCACCATTATTGTTTTTTCATAGAACTGTTCATGCAGTAGTGAAATACAGAAAATAAAACCACAACAGTTTTTTTTGTAAACCACAATATTTATAAACTAGCCAGAAAATTGTATTTTGACCAGAAGAGTGCACTGTTTATTCATAATGTATTATGATAATTGATGCCAGCATTTGGTGTCTTATGGGTATGTGTGTGAATATTAATGATATAAACCTGCAGCAGTCTTTGTGTTTTCATACAGAAAGATGCTGGTGCTTTGGAGCGAGTGGAACTAGATGTCTGCAGGCAGCAGCTGGATCTAGAGCGGAGCAGAAGTCAAAGTCTACAGCAGAGACTGATGGGAAACCCTGTATGTCCTGCGCTTTTCACTCATACACTGCCAAAAGATGCTGTCAGCTGGTCAGGAAGTGTGTTTATTGCTGTCCACATTTTGAAGAGTTTGTGGTACTGTACTGGTGTCTACAGGGGGCTCTGGAGGAGAATGATGGTGAGCTGGTGCAGCTGAAAGCTGAGCTCCAGAAGGCGCGGGACATGCTGAAGAGCCAAAATGCTCAGCTAGAGGAGCTGCACTCCGCTCGGGACCGGGTAAAGCTTACCTACCCAGCACTATAATGCTGAGTGTGGAATGTGTAAGTGAGAGAAATCTTGAATATGAAAGCTCTCCTCTGTCATGATAGATGCAGAGACTGGAGCAGCAACTGGCTGAGCGAGATCAGGAACTGAAAGAAAGGTGAACATATCTTGCAAAAGTTTACTATTCAAAAATGTTTCTGGTGATTGATATTTAATAAGCTATCTTTTTCTTTTATTTTTATCATCCCTGACATATTATGCTATAATACTGTGTTGTTTGATGCTATAATCAATGCCTTATATTGTTCATCCTTTGGTATCTAGGGATCTTCCTCTGAAGAATCTGATGAGTCAGAGAGACACTGAGGAAAATGAGGCCAAGATAACTTCTCTAGAGAGGGAGGTACAATGCTAATAGTATTTTAACAACCGGATTGTTTGATGAAGAACTGACCTTAAGTCAAGACAAGTCAAAGTTTGTTTATAAAGTACCTTTTAAACAAATATGATTAAGCTACTTGCATGATAGCTTATCCATATTTCTTCATTTTGCTTCTCAGCTTACTGCACTTAAGGAGATGAAGACTGACCACTCACTGTGCAGTGAAAAACAAGACACTCAGGCCATCAACTCCCTGAAAGCCCAACTAGAGGGTAACCATTCAGGCTCCATTCTCATCATGTATAAATAATGTAAGGGCCATACTATACATAGAAAGAGTGCTTATGCTGTGGTTTTGTATTGTGGTAACAGAGAGCAGAAAGACAGCTGAATTGCTGAAGGAAGAGAGAGATCAGGCTCTACAGAGACTAAATACACCTAAACCTCCCCAACAGGTGCCGGCTTAACCTTATATTCACAGCCTGATTATTTCTATTTTTGTATCTAAGGTTTAAATAGTTTGCAATTACTCTGTCTCTGTCCAGGGTAAAGAACAGAGAGTATCGGCAACATTGACCAGAAAGGAGAAATCACTCCATTCTAACCACGTAGACCCTGACCAACAGAGGAGGCTCATCACAGAGCAAGTGAATAATGCACAGTGCAGCCCATAAGTAAATGGTCAGTGATCATTTTTGATCTGTACATGCTGGACAACGCTATGTTGTGCAAAAACTCTACGAACATCTTCTTTAAAGGAACTGTAGATCAAGAATTAACTCTTGACCTTTTGGAAGCTCTTTTATTCTGGAACTAATGATGCTCCTACACACCGCTGGCCCGAAAACAGTTTGTTGTGTGTAGGAATCAAAGCCATACAAAGAGAAATATCACTGTCTAGTTACTAACGGATGGCACTGTATTACTACTACCACATCATGAGCTACACCATTTTATATTAAAAAATGATCTCCTCCATGACACCTTGCCTGTGTCCATTTCTGCCACAGCTGAAGAGTCTATTTAAGGAGAGGGAGCAGCTGGGTGGTGAGGCGTCTCCAGTGCTCCAGAGAAGAGCTGTCCCAGCAGTGGACCGGGGACCAAAGTCTAAAGCTTTCGAAGTAAGCAGTTCTGCCAAGTGTACTTTTATTATAAAATTACCACAGCACATCTGTTGTATTACAGTACACCAAATATTAATAACTACATAAGGAATGTTCTTCAAAACATTTCCCAAATAAGAATTCTGCAGACACACTGAGCAGTGAGAGGAAGGGGCAGCTGGAGGGTGTGGGAGTCCAGCAGAGGGCAGGAAGGAGCCCGGTAGACAGTCCAGAGAGAGCTCCGGCAGAGTCACCGGCCTCTGAGAATAGACCGCCGGAGGTCAGCTGCCGTGATACCCAAGTAAGAGATGGCTAGAATGATGCTGAGGATGAGGATTATTCAATCTGCTGTATGACTGAGTTTAAAAAAACTGAACAGAAAATGACCATGCAGAATGTATTTGCTCTTATTTTCTTTTTTAGAAATGATCATGCACTTTCAGCCATGGACAAAAAAATAAGAGCCCGCATTATTTTTTTCTGGTTATTGCTTTTGTAATTTGCGAGAGTGCATGTCACTACTGACCACATTTGATTAAAAAGTCAAATCCAAACAAAAACATGTTTGAAGAAAATGTAAAAAAAAAAACCCTCAAATTATTTCACACAGTTAAGTGTAAAATTACACAATTGCACATTATTCTTGCAACAATTAAAATAGTGATGTTAAGGTCAGAGTGTGTGCATGTGTGTTTCATCCTGTCAGAAACTGAATCAGGAGTGAAGCTGCTGGAATACAGCACATAGAAAAGCTGCTCTACAAACACTACTGCACTCACAACACATATGGAGACGTTTCTTATTTTTTACACAGCTCACACTGCAGTAGTTCATAAAAGAATAGCAACTTGTACAAACAGTGGACAGAAAAGGGAAAAGCGGTTCCTTTTTTCCCCATGGCTGTAATATAGCGTTTCTTAGGAATACCATTTCCCCCATTTTTTTCAGTTTTGGTCACTGTTTCTGAGCACATTATTTTCAGCATTCAGAAAAATGTGATATAGCCCCCCTTAGGTTTATTTACTTTAATTTAGTATACTGATCCCAGAGGAAATTGCTCGAGTCCACTGCATTTAACCCATTCACTTGAGTGAAGCAGTGTGTAGCCAGCTACGCAGCACCCAGCGAGCAGTGTGTGGGAACATTGCTTCACTCAAGGGTACCTCAGTGGTGCCACTGGCAGTCCTGGGATTCGAGCCCACAACCTTCTGATGGCAGGGGCAACTCCCTAACCACCAAGTTTTATAATTACCAAACGGTTGGTTTTATCAGTGCTGTATGTCATTGTATTCTGGCTGAAACATATAAGGCTGGGGTTGATCCGTGACACATACCTGTTTTTATTTGAGGGCAGAATCTGACGTTATGTTGAATTGAGTTTGCTTTGTTCTCTCGACAGTACAAAAAAATGTATATTTTTTTGTTATATTTTGTTATATTTTATATGGAAATGTTTAGCACTAAAAAGCATGAAAAAAATATACATGTATATATGTTGATAGTTGTGGTTTCCACAAACAGTTATTAGTTGAGGCCACGAACTCTGAACTCATGGGGGAACATGCATGTATTTTTCAGCCAAATGTGCAATTTACAGAATTACATAGACTGATCCTAAATGAAACATGTTTGGTGTTTGAAGTTTGCTTTTTTGCTTCTGCAGACTAATGTAGATAAGAAATACAAGGCAACTCATACCCCACTAGCTGTAAACTGCAATCCTAAAATTTTGGCCGGATTATCATTTAAAGCATAATCGGTTGATCCATATGTAATGCGGAGCTGCCAAGTGGCCACCCAATGCCATTAGAGGTTTGAGCCTTTGATTTTGTACTCCAAAAGTGCTTTTATATCACATTAAACTGGGACAGTTTTTAGATGATGAAATAAAATGAGCTACCAAAAATGTTTTTTTCCACTTAACCTGAAGCCCATGAAGTGATATCACCCGCCACTTATTGCATAAGGGGGCTAATGTTCATCAGTTAAAGCAAAAACCTCGAAGCAATGTCAATGTACAGCCAGTGTAGGCAACAAAGCAGCTTTTTATGGGGCTGTGATTAGTTACACACTGAAGAATAATGTAATGTAGCAATAAAGGAATAGTTTGGTAAAAAACAGACACAGATTAGCATGCATTTGTACAGGTAGTTTTGGAAAAGACTGTGAATGCTATTTCTACATGAATTACTAAAAGGTTTAACCCACCTGAACTAAGTTATAATAACTACTAGAACCTCCTTTATGAATCTTAACCAGACTCAGCAGTATCTGTTCTCATCCTTTGAGATATTTTGCTAATTTAGAAACCCAAACATGTAGTTGCATCAGTATAATTAAACTCAAAAGGTTTCATTATATTGATGCAATTAAATATATTGTGTTATATTATATTATATTATATTATATTATATTATATTATATTATATTATATTATATTATATTACATGTAATAATGTTATATAAACTATACCATTGCAATATATATTGAAACATTTGTGTTGCCTTTCTCAATAATGAAGTGTTACATAATTAAGTGACATGTGTATCTAACCCTTAACCTGTATATTCTACACACCTCTGATTTTATGAGCTTCAGAATATTAAGGACACTGAAAGGCTTTAATTATTCAGAGGGTTGTCTGCCTTGGTCAAATGACAAGTGTTGATTTTCTAAATGAAAATAGGTCCCCAGGATAGTTACCCCCAGATAACACTCCTCTGCACATTTTACTTTAGACTTGCTGTTTATTTACTGAACTGAACATAATGGGAAAACTAAAACCTGTGCAAAAGTGATTGCACTGTTTTTTTTTTAAAGAGAAAGGTCTGCTTTAAGGCACATCTCGCTCTGCTCATCCCATTCGAGCAGCAGGTTGTGTCGCTTGCCCTCTCTCTTTTAATATGGCACTGTAGCTTTGTTGTGTGCGTGGCCACAGCTGTTGAAGCATTGATCCGATCCTTCCCTCACCACTCGCTCCATCTCTGTTTGTCCCTTCTCTCTCTCTCTCTCTCTCTCTCTCTATCTCTCTCTCATTCACTCTCTCTTCCCTAACATTCTCCTGTATTTAATCACACTCTTTTGATAAGTCTCTCTCTCTCTCTCTCTCTCTCTCTCTATCTCTCTGCTATGTGATAATATTGTGTCAGTAATAGGGCATGCCTCCCTAAGGGTACCGGCTCTAACTTGCGCAGCATGACTATGTGTATGTGAGTGAGAGTGTGTGTGTGTGTGTGTGTGTGTGTGTGTGTGTGTTTATCCCGCCTGGCCCAGATGCCCCTGCTAAATCCATCACTAGTGGAGCCGGGCTAAGCTGGAACATTTGGCCCTGCACTGGGGAGGAACAGGACTTGACAAAAAAAAAAAGAGAGAAAAAAAAATAGATAGATAGAGAGAACGAGAGGGAGGAGGGTTTTTTTCCTTTCCAAGAGGAGGAGACAGCACTTTTCTGGAGGAAGAGCAGTAGAGAGGGGCCGTCGCTGTCTCCCCTCTGCTCCGCTAGGTGGGCTTGACAGGCATGGACCTGCATGAGGACGAGCTGGGGGTTTTCACCGTCATCCAGTGAGTACAATCAGCATCCTGAACGCAGTGCTTACACTGTTAAAACTCTGCATGATCGCTTTGTGCATTGAACTTCATTCAAATATACATCGTTTCCAAAATAATCCTGTATTAAATCGGCGCCCTTTTTTACTCACTTACTCTTTTTGACCTAATATATTTGTCTTCATACATAAATGATGCCCACATCTGAACAAGTAAATGCATAAACTGCTGCACCTCCCAACATGTTGCTGCTTAAATCAGCTCTGCGGCGGATTTGATTGCATGGATTCTGGACAATCTCGAAAATAACATGTTTTCCTGAACTAGGACCGGACTGTATTTTTTTATTATTGCTTTGATTGAAGCTACTGCAGCGATTGGAAGGTCCTTTAGTGTTGAGTTTTTGGTAGTTGTGTGCATTTTGATGCTTTCTGTGCATTTCCACTGAATACAGATGACAAACTACCACCTGAACTGTATCAGAAAAAAACACAGTTTATCAGTTTTGATGTTGTTTTGAACTGAGAGATTTTCCATGATTACTGTATTCTTTGCTGGGCCTAGTTCAGCCGGTGTGCATACTGATGATGGAGTATACAGCTGAAGTCACTCTCCTTTTTTTTCTACTAAGCTACAGTTCAGTCAATGCTGGGAAAAAAAGTTCATTTTTACATTTCTGAGGCGATGGGGGTTTCTTGACTAGGACCGGACTGTCTTTAAAAAAAATGAGCTAATTTAGCTTCTGAATGTGATTTATTATTAATGGAATGGTTCACTGGAAAATCTAATGTGTACTGTTTCCACTTCATCTCAAATATAGTTATCTGCCCAAAATGAGCTGCTAGGCTTTTGTAGCTAGTGATGGAAGTCGATGTCACCCAAAGCTTACAGCATCACTTTACCTATGTTAGACTTTGAGCAAATAGTGAAACTTTTGCACTAAACCAGCCTATTAAAAGCTTTTCCAATAAATACAGATTCCACACTGCAGATCAGTCCATATCAGAACACCAAAGACTGGCCAACATTTCAAACTTGTTCTAATATTATACATTATGGAACATTACATTTATGCTCCAACATGTTCTATGTACAGTAACAAGTAGTTCAGCCAAAAACTACACTATATGGACAAAAGCATTGGGACGTCTGACCATTACATCAACAAGGACTTTAATGACACTGCAATGACACACTTTAATATGGAGCTGATCCCCCTTTTGCAGCTATAACAGCTTCCACTCTTCTTGGAAGGCTTTCCACAAGATTTTGGAGTTTCTGTGGGAATTTATGTCCATTCATTCTGT
>JBBPCY010056166.1:0-12732 GCA_037974405.1 Brachyalestes nurse
AAATTAAACATTTCACTATTAGTAATTTGTATGCGACTTTTCATTGATATACAAGCAAGTGCCCTTTATCATATCGCGATCACATATCGCAATATTGATCTCAATAATTGCAATACGTCTTTTTTCCCAAATCGTGCAGCCCTAATTGATTGTATATTCCATTTTTACACGTGTGTCTAATATGTGAATAATGAATTTTAGCAAATTTACAAAGACTTGTAAATGCCATACCGAAACCGGGTGACGAGTTGCCACAACATGTCCCAATGAGAATGTTTTCTGAATTCCCTTCGGATTAAAAAAAAATCACCCCCCTCAGCATGCAAAGCTGTCCGTGATCAGGAAGATGCTGAAAGTCACCCCGCTGGCAGGGTTTCAGAATGAGATGAAATAGGTGCGTACATGTAGCTTAAATAATGAGCTGTATTACAGACAGTAATCAATTGTGAGAATGTGTGTATTATCATGTTTTGATGTTTAGATACTCAAGGACAATATGAGGGACAAGTATTCAAAAGAAGAAAAAGTGCAAAGTGCAATATGTTTACAATTAAAAGAATATAAATAGATAGCAGCCAAGACCCCAACTTTTTTCCATTACAGTTTAAAAAAGTAAAACTATAGTGTGGTAGTGCAGTCTCTTTAAAGGAGGCTGCTCCATCTGAACCAACCAGGTTTCTGTTAATCAAAAATCTAGTTTGTAGTCCTTTATCAGATCATTCACAATAAATGTTTTACTGTTCAAAGCTCTAACATTTAGTAAGGCCATCTTGAGTTTGCATGTTTGAGGGCTTTGTGGACTCTGATGCAGAGTTGTTGTAATACTGATTAGATTGGAGTCTCCTTCCATTTCTTATTATTACCATTATTACCATTACCATTTCTCCTTATATTATATATTCTTTCTTATTTCTACACCCTAAACAATAATACTTTAAAAAAATAAATCAAGAGCTTTTTCAGCACAAAAATATAAGTTTGTTCCATGTACAAGCTTTTCTGAGTTTTTTCTAAAGAAATGTTAATTTAGCTTGTATTATATGGATTTCCAACTTACATTTTCTTCTTTGTTTAACAACAACAAAACAATTGAGTTAGTGAAACTTGTATTTTTACTAAGCTTTTTCAAAAACTCTGAACTTGTCATACATGTTATACTCCTGACCTGCGTCTGCCTGGAGGGAGTAAAAAATGCATCGAGTTTTAATGGAATAATTTTGTGAGTTTTTAATGGAAGGACTGTCAGCACAGGCTTACAGTAAGATTCTGGTTTTACACCACAACAAAATTGTAACAATTGCTTGTTTGTCACTCCTACGCCATAATGCCCCTATAGATTTAGTTGGCAAGCTAATTCAACTCTGAACTTGTTTGGACCTTTTCTACTACATAAGCAAGGAGGGAGAGAGAAGTGCATCAGGAGTTTGCATATAATAATTTTGTGCGTTTTTAATGCAAGTGTATCTATCAGCACAGTCTTACAGTAATCAAAAGACCAAGAAGGGCAGAGGAGAACTATTTACGCCCTGGAACAGGAGAATGGAGCTCCTTCATGAAGCTAAGAAGAAGAACAACTCTCACATCATCAGTGAAAAAATGGCAAAGACATTCGCTGCGTCCGAAATCACATAATTCCCTACTATATAGTATGCGAAAAACAGTATGCGACACGAGTAGTATGTCCGAATTCATAGTATTCGAAAAACAATAGGCCAGAAGTACCCGGATGACTTGCGGCCAAATTCTGTAATAAGCATTCGATGGACACTGCACTATCCCATAAGGCAGCGGGAGAGGCGGCGTCATATTCGAAAAAGGCGGAAAATGGAGACGCGGCTCTTTTCAAGTGTAAGTACCTTCAGGAAAACGTTGTTCGTTGTGGTTAAACTACATTTGTGAGAAAATGCCCTCTGTAAAGGTAAAAAATAATGCCATTGCATTAAATATAAAATCGCGCTGTTGTGACGACACATCCCACGTGACAACATCAACAGCGGGTGTAGTACGTCCGAATTCCATTCATACTACCCTCATTCAAACTATATAGAAAGTACTGTTTTAACAGTAGAGCAGTACGTTCAAATTCAAATGTAGTACCTACTCAAGTAGTATGCGATTTCGGACACAGCAATTCTCTATTCACGGACAGGAAGTTGTCAATCAAGCACCACCAGCTCTTTTTGATGCAGCCCAGGTAAACATTTCATAAAACAGTATGTGTTAGGTTAGATTCAATTATTTGACATAAATAAATTGTGCTTTTCCATTTTATACAGGTAAATTAAGAATTCAGAAGGATTACCAGTGTTAACCTGGATACAACATTTAACGCAAACTGGACCAGTACACCCCCAACATAACGTCATTGGTGTCCTGAAGAAGTGGAGCTGCAAAACCGAAGATTGAGCGTATAGGAATAATGCTGCTGGAGGTATGTGATTTAAATAGGATTTTAAATAGGATATTAGATGATATTGGATTAGTTTTAATTGTGCTAGTCATTGTCATCATCTATTTACTACGGTGTATTAGGGCCATTGTAGAAAAAAAAAAAGAAAAACGGGTTGGGGGGGGGATTACTAGAAAAAAGTCAGAAATTCTGAGATTAATGTCATATATTTGCGTGAAAAAACGCGGATATTCTTTGATATAATACAGTCATAAATTTGCGAGAAAGAAAACTCCGAAATCCTCCGAGATGTAAGTAGTAAATTTACGAGATGAAAAGTCAGTTTAAAGTGGTAAATATAGGAGAAAACTCACAAATTTACGAGGAAAAAAGTCAGAGATTCTCTGTGTCAGAGAATTCATCTCGTAAATTTACTACTTACATCTCGGAGGAAATCTGAGTTTGCTTTCTCACAAATTTGACTTTACAATATCAGAGAATATCCGAGTTTTTTCACGCAAATATATGACATTAATCTACCCCCCTCCCCAACCCGTTTTTCTGTTTTTTTTTACTACAATGGCCCTAAATCCTATACTATTGGACAACCAGAACAACTATTGGACTTGCAAATTTAACAGATGGCCCCAACACACATGGTGGACTCCTGCCTGGTTGCCTGGATCACAAACTACCTCACTGACAGACCGCAGTACGACAGGCTGAAGAACATCATATCTGACACTGTGGTCAGCAGCACAGGAGCCCTGCAGGGAACTGTTCTGTTTCTTCTCCTCTTCAACCTGTACACCTCGGACTTCTGCTACAACTCTGAATCATGTCACATTCCGAAGTTTGCAGATGATACGGCCATCATAGGAGTATGGTGAGGAACTTTGTTGTCTGGTGCCACACAAACCACCTGTAGCTTAACACCTCAAGGACCAAGGAACTGGTTATAGACTTTGTGAGGTCCAGATCAAGTCCACGACCAGTTCATATCAAGGGAGAGGAGGTGGAAGTATTCAGCACCTACAAGTACCTCGGGCTGTGGGTGGACAATAAACTGGACTGGAAACACAACACACAGCACGTGTATAAAAAGGGCCACAGCAGGCTATACCTCCTGAGAAGGTCCTTCAACATCTGCAGGAAGCTCCTGTGGATGTCTAATCTTCCCGAGAGATTAAAAAAGTTTTAATCTATCTAATCTATCTAAATGTGAAGGACTTGGCAAAACAAATTGAAAAGGTTATGCTGTCATTGACTGGTTCCCAGTTCAGTAGAAAATTGTACACATCACTCATTGTGTACAAGTCACTCATATCTCTGATATGCTTGAAGGATAGTTTTCGATGGGTAAAAGTGTCATTGCATTTTTTTAGCAGTTAGTACGAGGTCAGGAATCTAACACCTTATGGAAAGAAGCTGTTGTGATGTCTGGTAGTGGTGGGTCTGATATTTCTGAACCTTTTCCCAGACATCAGGGGGGGAAACAGTCCATGAGGGGTGGGTGGGATCTGTGATAATGCCAGTTGTGCAGTGGGTGCAGCATTTCTTGTATAGTTCGGTGAGTGGTGGGAGAGGCACACCAATTATCTTTTTAGCTGTCCTCACCAGCCGCTGAAGGCACTTTTGGTCTGTGCTTTTAGTTTTCAAACAAGGAAGTGATGCAGCTGTAGAGGAGGCTCTGGATGGTCCCCCGGTAGAAGGTGGTGAGGATGGGAGAGGGAAGGCGGGCCTTACGCAGTCTCTTCAGAAAGTGAATGCGCTGCTGGGCTTTCTTGGTGATGAGTGTCCAGTGTCCACCAGGTGTTGAGTGTCCAGCTGAGATTGTCCATCACCTGCACACCCAAGAACTTCACACTGCTGACTTTCTCCACAGCTGAGCTGTTTATGTGAAGTGGGATGTACCTCCTGAAGTCGATGACCATCTCCTTGGTCTTGTCAACGCTCAGGGACAGGTTGTGGTCTTGACACCAGTCCACCAGCTGTCTGACCTCTTCTCTGTACATGGACTCATCGTTGGGCTGAGCACGCAATCCTTGTGGCAATCCTGTGCTGACTGTCTTGGAGGTGCTGGTTCCAATACTAACAAACTGAGGCCTGTTAGGAAATCCAGGAAGTAGTTACAGAGTGAGGTGTTCATGAACTGCAGGTTTAGTTTCCCCACAAGTTTCTATGGAATAATGGTGTTAAATGCTGAGCTAAAGTTTATGAACATTCTGATGTAGGTAAGTCATATGGCAATAATCTCAAATTCAGCCAAAGCACTCCAGTTAAGTCTTGTTTAATATTGTTCTTATACATAAGCTCATTATTATTATTATTATTATTATAACAAAAAGCAGCAGTAGTGTAATAATAACATCTACCTATCCAGGTGCACGGGGGTGGTGCGTTTGGGGTGTAGGCCTATCCAGGGCCTTACAGCCCCAAAGCCTGACATGACTGGGCCCCAAGACATACAAGTTTGAGAAACACTGGCATAGCTCATTCAGCCCTAGCCACCTGGATCTCACTCTGTATCCTGGATGTTACATGAGCACTTGCCCAGCCTTGCCAGATGTGGTCAAATTTTTTAAAATAAATAGCAAAATATTACAACCATGTTCACAATAAAAGCCTGTTGTGGTAGTGTTGCTTTATTTTTTTAATATAATTTATTAACAATGTTTTACAGCTCAGTAAAAGGACCATTCATTCAATTACTAGCTCTCATCAGAAGGAAAAAGACATTCTGGGATGTTTGCCATCCATACATTTTTATGTCCTCTCATATACAATGGCTCTGTGAGCCAGCGTGGGTTGGAAAATCTTGTGAGGTACTTTTGTTTAAGTCCTGTCAGGCAAGCTGCTTTCTCCAGCTCTTTCATCTCCTCTTGGGGCAAGTTTTCGGCACAGTACCATGTTTCTCCAATGTCCACAAGACCTGAGCAACAGTTCCACACATATTTGAATGTCAGTCTTCAGAATGGTAGTATCTTAGAAAACAGTTTGTGTTTATGTGCTAAAATGACAAATTCAATTTTGCAATCATACAATGAATACTTATATTATGTCTGCCAGTGGCCCTAAGGCTATTCCTCAACCAATAACACGTTGATTCTCACCTGCAACAACACCCCTCCCAAATCTTTCCCCAGAAGCCAGAAGGTCTTCAACTTGCCATGTGTTCATTCCAAACGCCTGCATGAGGATATTTCTCCAGTCGTCGCCTTCCCAATCTTTTTGTGCAATGTGTATCGCTAGCGTGCAGTTCCTGAGGTCGCTCAACAGGGGGCGCCAACGCGTCTCTATAGATTTTACTCCATTTAGCACGAGTCCAGCATAAGGCTGCCTAAATGATAAGCAAGCGACGTCTAAAGCCATTTTAAAAGTCATTCACCGAGCGAAATATTTAACAAAACCACAACGAGCAAGCGTTAAAAATAACTTTTTTAAACAAAAGTTATTTTAAAAAATAACTTTAAATCATATGTTAGTGAATTACCACGGTAAGAATATCAAATGGAGAATTCCCAATTTAGACATGTCTTCGTTTACTAACGCATAACCATGTCGGTTTCGTCTTCGCCGAGTACTTCCTACTGCTAATCTCTGGCCGCGTCCCAAACACACTGCTCTCCCCTGCTGAATGTACTTCTAATGGCGGTGTACTCTGCTTTACACACTTGGTAGAGCGCAGCTTGGAACGCGACCTTCCACCACCAGCGATGGTAGTGCCATCTTGCGTTCAGTAAATGCGAAAACAGCGCCATCGACGAAACTGCACGGCTCAATTTCAGTTCATTGTGACCTAAAGGAAGCGAGCCTCAGGCTTCGGGGAGTGAGTCAATAACTATTTTCTTAACACTGCCACTGTTAACAATTTTGACTCAGGAAGTGAACTTCACGTGTCAGCAGTTGACTCGTTTTTTTAACCCCTGAATGATTAAATTATGCAGACATTTGGGGAAATGACATTAAGATAACATATGCAGATAATATGTGATGCACAATTAAGCATATATGTTTTAATTATTTTTATTATGTTCCCACGCTCAATCAGAATTCAAGCCACTGCATACTAGTAAAGTTGGCCTGCGTTAATAATACATAAATAAACATGATCCTCTAATGATCTCAGTACCACTTTTATATCCTAATATCATGAATTAAAGGTGATGTAGATCAAGACAAGCCTGGTTTTTGCAATGCACATGGGCCTAGAAAGGTTTTTAATCCATTTATTCTAATCATTTACATTTCTACATTCCTCAGTTTCAGAGTGTCATGGCCAGCACTCATATCAGATAGGTAATACTGCTTCTCTGACTAGGTCAATGAATCTCCAGCAGTTTCCTTCAAAACATTCATTTTAGTCCATGAGATGATGACTGCACCAAAAGTAGCAGAGCGATATCCAAGTTCTACAGTAGAAGTTACCAGCTAAAAAGGAAACACAACAAAAAAGTCCTTAAACAATCATGTCAGCTTCTTAGCATCTCAATTCTCCCTACAGTTCAACACAGGAGAACCATTTATATCTGTTAAAGAGTCTCTAGTTGATTTGCCTCTTCCCACGCCCCTGTCTTTGCTATAAAGGTGAAGTTTTTGGCAGCTTGTCACCAGGCCTCCATTAGTTCCTTGACTTTGTATGCATTCTGCTGGCCCACAGGGCAGAAAGGCAGCCAACTTCTCATTCTTCCCCACCTAAATGGTCACTTTAGTGGAGAGAGGTGCTTCCAATACTGTAGGGCATTTTTCATGGTCCCAGTCATTTCAGTAGCTGCTTTCGTGGCCTGTAAGGATATACAGGTTGCTCAGGGCAGACGGGTCATCTGTAGGAAAGCTCTGCAAGATGATATCCCTGTAGGAAGGGTTGGTTGACACAGTTTTATTCGGGTGTTAGGGGTGTGTTGGCAACAGAGGTTACTGATGCTGTTTAAGGTAAGAATCTTTGCTGGACATTTTATTAAACTAGTGTTTGATATACAAATCACATTAAAAAGGCTGAATACCCCTTGTTAAATGATGTTTTGTTTGATTTCCTAATTGAAAACAAGTAACACATTGGGAAGAAAACAATAACAAATAAAATACAAAATTTAAAAGGTTTCAGTATATGATTGCATATATCTACATCTATACATCAAAGTTTATTATTAGGTACACCTAGCTAACATCTTTCTATATTATGAGGTACTTCGATTTACAATTACTGACTGTAACCCATCTCCTGCTGCACAGTTTTAGCAGTCCCCTCCTTTACCCCATCCATCAAATGAAAAGGACCAGAATGGATCTGGGTGTGGAACTGTTCTCAGCACAGCAGACATAGTAGTGACATGTTAGTGTCTGTTGCTGGTGTTTTTGAAACTTCACCAACCACAGGTTTGATTGTCGTTGAGAAGAGACAGATCAGACATAAAATTAAAACCACCTGCCTAAGATTGTACCCCTGGTGCCACAAAACTACTCTGACTCATCAAGGTATAGACTCAACAAGATCGCTGAGGGTGTTTCTGTGGTGTCTGGCACCAAGATGTTAGCAGCAGATGCTTTAAGTCCAATGAGTTGCTTGGTAGGGGGCCTCCATGGCAGTGGTGGCTTGTGGTCTTTCAAACAGGGGAAGCGCATTTCATTAGCATTACGTCATTATGCACAGCTAACTGAAGAATGCTATATTTGTGTTTTTATTTACAATAGGATATGTACAAATGAAAATAGTGGACTATATCAGTGGCCAATAACATATTTACATATTTGTTTGTGATATTTAAGAGGAGCTAGAGCTTCCCTTGTAGTTTTAGAGCAGTCGCCTCTGATCCATGGATTACATTACTTTGTCCAGCACATCCCACAGGATGCTTGATCAGACTAAGATCTAGGGAATCAGGAGGCCTAGTCAACACCTTGAGCTCTTTGTCATTTTCTCAGTGTTTCCTGCTGAAAGAAGTCACTGCCGTAAGGTAATGCTGTCTCCATGAAGGGGTGTACTTGGTCTGCGGCAGTGTTTAGGTAGATGATAAATGTAAAAAAAGTAACACCTGCAGTACCAGGATGGTTTCCCAGCAAATTATCCAAAGTATCACACTGTGTCTGAGAGCTTGCTTTCTTCTCATAGTGCATCCTGTTATCATATCATGCCCAAATATTCAATGCACACACATTCAACTGTCCACAGGCCACCTTCTTCCATTGCACAAGTTGTGAAGCTCACATTAGCATAATAAGCACTTTTGTGGGTGGACGGGGTTACCTTGGGCACTCTCGCTTCCTACAATAAATGAACCTATCCATTAACCTTGGCCCTGCATCCATGACCCTGTTGGTGGTTCACTGGTTACTCTTCCGTGGACCTTACTGGTAGGAATTTGCCACTGCATGATCTGCTCTGACTCATCTAGCTATCACAATTTGCCCCTTGTCAAATTCACACAGATCCTTACACTTACCCTCATACAGGAAAAATCCTGTTTCCACATCAACTTCAAGAGCCAACTGTTCACTTGTCTAATATATCCCACCCCTTTAAAGGTGCCATTGTAATGAGATAATTCACTTCAGCCGTCAGCAGTTTTAATCAATAATAATCTGTTTACATAAAACAGGGACTGTGATTTAAAAACATTGTATTTAGCTGCCTCAGTGGTGACTATTTATAGCTATGCAGAATGTACCTGTTAGTCCCCAGCACCTGGAAGACACGGCTCTTGTCTGTTATTTCCTGTGTAACCTGCGGGAAGCAACATAACATTTGTTGTTTTGTTCATACTCTATTATGTACAAAAGTGCCTGGATTGACATGTGGCATACCTCATTGCTTTGTATGCTCCTACCATTGAGCCCATGTTTCCAAAAAGCAAGAACACTATCCTGCAAACACACTGTAGAGAAACAGCACCATTTTCAGTATACTGATGGCAACAAGATGTGTTATCATTCACCAGCCCATCATATGGCATGCCTAAAAAATGTCAGTAAAATCAACATGAACCATCTTGTACAGTCAACTCTTGTACTTGCATTGTCTGCATGCAATTAGCAAAAGATTATTCAGCAACCTAACATTTTTCTTAGAATATTTGAATATGTGTTTACAATTATGGAAATGTTCCTCTAATGGTGATTCTTATTTGAGTATACTTTTTAGTTGGAGAAAAGTGAGCATATAATAAGTCTGTAATGAAAACCCATAGCACTCACCCAAAGTCCCAATAGAGAAATCGAAAGTCAGTTCCGAGGCCATGCCCTTGCTGGGACAACCATGCAGATTTACTGCTCTCACAGTTTCTGCAAAGAACATGCTGATGTACACTTAAAATGATTTCAGATGTATTTTCAGTTTCAACATTTACACTTACTATTAAATATACTGGATGCCTATAAATTATTCTTTCATAATAAATGAATTGCAAATGATTTGGAAATTTCTGTGGAAAGAAATAAAGAATCACACACATTTATTGTTATACACTGACTCTTTAATATCCCATTGAATATATTTGATATTTCATAATGTGACAAATATTTTTGAAAATTAATGAAAATAATTTGCTGGAGCAAGGTATCACAAACATTTGACAATATTTTATAAGTGATGTAATAAACTATCAAAGATATTCCATCACTACGAGTTTGTTGTCATTACACTATAACAGAGTGTTCAGACAAAAAGACAAAACCAACAACAAAATGTTGCTTAGACATACCTTTCCTCCCTTTGTAACATGGAGGTCTACCTTCAACACTACTAACATTTGTTTTCCAAAACTTGCAAGCAAGGTCCAAGCTGTTTGTACTATTTTAGTCCTAATAATTTTCCTTATTTTAGAAAAATAATTAGTAATTCTGAAATTTAGAGTAAACGGTGTTCAGTTAGTATGTAACCAAATGGACATTTTATATTTTATGTTATACAAGGAAATCATTACGCAATTTTAATGGCAAGTGCTACACTGGCCTCTTTTCTTTCTTCTACTACATAGCAAATATAGCTTAGTAATCAAATCGTAACTGGGTGGGCAATGGACTTGAGGATTTGGAGAAAATAACATTCTCATTAATTATACAATGCCAATTAGTAAATATTTAATTTACAAAGAATGAAAAACAATATTGAATATGACTGAATAACACTATGGGAAAAGCAAAACCAGTTACGGTGAAATTATTTAGTGTTCTCAGATTAAGATCATTACAATTAGATTCAGTCAAATATGAGCTGGATATTTTTATTTAATTCATATGAAGTGCTGACATGTTTGTCTTGAGGGCACATAACTTTACTTATAATTACTAAATTATGCAATTTGCAAAAGAACATAGGTTTAAAATACTGTAAGTTCAACATACTTTCCAGAGCGATGAGGACTGTGTCTCTATCAAGCTGAATTACTTGTTTCACTTCCAAAGACTCACCATCTGTGAAACCAAATTACTTGGATTTAGTCTTGGTCCATATTTTGGCCATTACATTACATTCTTATTATTCACAGTTTACAATAACTCCATATGTCTTCATTTTATACAGAAAAAGGTTACTGTCCAGGTAAAGTTCTGTCCCCGCAATGTGTAAGTAACACAGTCTTTAATGTCTAGTTGTGTACCAGTGCACATTATTTACAATTTTTGGAACGTTTTTGTAGTCTATGCTTTAAAAATTCAAATGCTACAGACTATGGCACAACTATGGAAGCACTGAAGACCAGGCCAGTGACAGCGTTTGTACCCTAATTGGTTCCACTGTTTTCTGAGAGCACATATAAAGAAATTAGTGTAGCAGAGCTCCAGATGGTGACTAAAATGGTTCCTACTTCACTATCACGTGATTAGTTATGGGAATTTCTGCTCTTTTTAATGAGTCGGATCATTTGGATCAGATCACCAAGAAGATCCGGCCCCTTTGGCTACCAAACGCATTGACATACAGGGTAGACGCCGCATTCACTGTTCCCAGTTCACGCGATATGTCAGGTCCGTCCGCCATGCTGCGAGTGGTGAAAGCACCATGTAAATTAATACAGGTAGATGTGTTTTTTGATGAAAAAACAATAAGACCCCGTGACAAAAAATACAAACATTTTATTGTATACACATGGGCTTCCGAAATAATTTCTGAAAACATTTCACTCATTCCTCTCTCTCTCTCTCTCACACAGAGGTTAAGATTTATAAACTGAGGTGGATTTCTTTAGGAAATCTCCAGAGTTTGATAAAAGTTAAGTAAAGCGCTAAGAACAATCTTAGTAGGTAGTGCCTACATTTAGCCAAAATGTTGTTTGGAGGCTGACGAACACAGGAATGAACAGCTTTGATAGCTTAGCCTGGCTTAGCTAAGGTCAAGGTTTATAAACAGGGTTTTAAAATGGGCAAATATATCCAAAGCAATTGTTCAGCCTTACCTATGAAATGTAATACCTTGGGATCTGGTTTGGAGCGTACACCCCCATGGATAACATCTGTAAGGCATCTTTATCTACTACTTCACTCCACAGCAGTGCCTCTTGCAATATGGCAACGGCGTTGACATACGATGCAGCTGGTCATGCGGCGTTTAGTAATATTCTATGTCTGTGGTCTGTCTAGTAATATTCTATGTCTGTGGTCAGTCTCGTAATATTCTATGTCTATGCCCAAACAGCTCTAAATTTTCCCAAATTTAGTCAAAGAACCGACTTGTTCGCGACCAGCATATCTCTACTGAGAGCAGTGTTGACTGATTGAGTTTTGTTTGAAATGATCTGCACGGCCTGAAAGCCTGTTGCAGAGTGCATTCTAAAATATAGGAAAAATAAACATTAACTACACGAGAAACACTGTGTTTTACTTTGGTAACAATTTAGTCCCTATTGCTCTTTACCTGGGGAAAGACTGGAGACAAGATGTGCCATGACAATATTTTTTTTTATTTATATCACATTTGACTGAGATTATGGCTCCTAAAAAATTTATTTTGTGTTTAGGAGCCAATGGCTCCTAAGGTTTTTATTTTGTCTGGAGCCCTGGTATAGTGTATTATTGTGTGTGGGTACCTGGGTGTTTTTGGGGTGTGTCATCAAGATGAATCATATTGAAGTGCAGTTGTTCCACAGCCTCTCCTAAGACGTGGTGACTGCGATGCACCCCCACACACACTTGTGGAAGCTCTTTAGACTCCTGCACCAACAGCTCAAAGATGGGCAGAGATTCTGGAAGGCTTAAAGGTATATGCTGTGTGTGTGTGTGTGTGTGTGTGTGTGTGTGTGTGTGTGTGTGTGTGTGTGTGTGTGTGCGTGTGTGAGTGTGTGTGTGCGTGTGCGTGTGCGTGTGAGAGAGAGAGAGAGAGAGAGAGAGAGAGAGAGAAAAAAAAGAAAGAA
>JBBPCY010056187.1:0-12731 GCA_037974405.1 Brachyalestes nurse
GTGTGTGTGTGTGTGTGTGTGTGTGTGTGTGTGTGTGTGTGTGTGTGTGTGTGTGTGTGTGTGAGTGTGTGTGTATGTGTGTGTGTGTGTGTGTGTGTGTGTGTGGGAGGGGATGGTGCACAGCCACTGTATCCAACACCACCCCATTCTGCTTAACTTCTGTTACACTTCTAACTCTTCTACACCTCTTAACTTCTGCTTAACTTCTGTTACACAGTGTGTAGTACACATTCACCTCTCTCTCCATCCCTCTTTCTCTTTCTATCCTTTTCTATCTCTCTCATCCCTCTTTCTCTCTTCATCACTCTCTCTCTTTCTCTCTCAATCCCTCTTCCTTTCTCTCCCTCACTTCATCCCTCTTCTCTTCCTCCATCCCCTTTCTCTCTCATTTCATCCCTCTTTCTCTCTCTTCATCCCTTTCTTTTTCTCTCTCCACCCCTCCATCCCTCTTACTTTCTCTCTTCATCTCATTCTCTCTCTATTCTCTCTATCTCTTCATTCTCGCATCCTCTCTTTCAATCGTCTTTCCCTATCTCTCTCTATTTTCTCTCCTCTCTTTCTCTTTCTCACTATTTTCTCGCCTCTCTTTCTCGCTCTTTCTATTCTCTCCATCTCTAATTTCTCTACTCTTTCTAATCTCTTTTTCTCTCTCTACTCTCACAATCCATCTCTCCTTATCTTTCCATCTCTCTCTCTCTATTCTCTTCTCTCTCTCTCTACTCTCCATCTCTGTCTCACCATCTTGCTCTTTCTCTTTCCATCACTGTCTTTTTCTTTTCATCTCTCCCCTAATTCCCTCCTCTCTCTCTTTCTCTACCCTCGCTCTGCATCTCTATTTCCATCTCTCTTCTCTCTCTCTCTCTCTCTCTCTCTCTCTCTCTCTCTCACCTCTCGTTTTCCGTAAACTGTAGATTTTGTAGAAGCGTGTCGGTTGCTATGGAGATGAACGCAGGGCGGGGCAGTGGTGAGAGTGAGAGAGTGTGAGTCTTGCTCCCTCTAGTGGAGGAGTGTAACAGCAGCAGTGTGAGCTTCATTAACTCCGTGTCGCCCTAAACACAGAGTTTGGACAAAAAGTGCGTCCAGAAGGTCCGAGCTCTATTAACAGAGACAGTGTCTTCATGAACTCTGCTCTGCTCCAGACCGGTCAGAGTGTGTGACTCGCAGGGTTGGTGAGTGGTGGACACTGGGGACTAGTGTTGGGCAAGTTCCTTAAAAATGTAATTAAACTACTGATTACTGAATACTCCCTTTAAAAGTAATCAGATTACTAAATGTGATTCCTATATTTCAAAAGTAATTCGTTACATTACTATTTAGATTACTTCCCCACCCTCTAAAGAAAATCTTAAGTCAGTTCAGGTCTCCTGTGGATTACATCACGCAGCTGACAGTGAATTATTAATATTTTTGTTTTTACAATATAGATGTTAAAGCACTTGATTTTATTAGTAACACCAGTGTTGTGCCAGTTCATGCCAAAAAAGAACTACTTAAAAGTTCAGTTCATTAAAAAAAAAACTACTTCATATTCGTCGTTATTTTTTTTACAAAACAATTTTTAAGGTTGAGAATAGATCTTACCATTTAAGCAACGCATCATGTTGTGGTGAAAGTAAAAAAAATTGGGTGCAGGTATACTGTATATGGAAATTTTATTTAGACAATATTAACACAAAATGTGAACAAAACGTGTCTGCCAGAATTGCAACATTCAGACAATATATTTTAAAGTGCTCAGAAACTAAATTTAAAATCAAACAAAACGTGGGGTTTTCCACATCTAAATCTACAGCGATTTCCTTAAAAATGAACTAAAATGTTTCAACCTTCTGTAGAGACAGACTGATTTAGAAGATGCTTTGTGGTGAATCAGAGGAGCTGAAGAAGCTTTGTGGTGAATCAGAGGAGCTGAAGCTTTGTGGTGAATCAGAGGAGCTGAAGCTTTGTGGTGAATCAGAGGAGCTGAAGCTTTGTGGTGAATCAGAAGAGCTGAAGCTTTGTGGTGAATCAGAGGAGCTGAAGCTTTGTGGTGAATCAGAAGAGCCGATGCTTTGTGGTGAATCAGAGGAGCCGATGCTTTGTGGTGAATCAGAGGAGCTTTGTGGTGAATCAGAGGAGCTGAAGCTTTGTGGTGAATCAGAAGAGCCGACTCCCATCGAGTGAGAGCCGCTCCGCTTCTTTGAGAACTCACGTGCACGTTCATAATTTGTGAACTGATTCGTTCAGTTCAGCGTTCATGAAAAGCCAGTGAAGCTCCACATGTCTCTGAGTGTTTATTTGGATGTTGATGATGTAAAATAGTGAATCTGAACTAAATCACTTTTCTTTGGGGACTATTTTACCTCACGACGCCCCGCATGTATCCCTCCACCATGAATGGGTTTAGTTTTAGGACCAAAATCTTCTCAGAACTCTGGAAGAAGAACATCTCAGGCGTCAGGCCATAACCATTTAATCGAATCACATTCTGTGAGGGAGCTTTTAGAGGCACTTTAAGGTCTCAGATGTCTGGTTCCATTCACCATACACTATATATTCCCTATATAATATTAGAATAGTGATAATTCATTATAATTCATTCTTGTACAAACTCTGTTTATCCCTTAGAATTAAACAGGCTATTTTTGTCACTGTACCTTTAAGCATAATATATGTAAATTATCTCTTTTCCACATTCAGGCTTTAGCATGGATGGGCGGAGCTAAACTGCTGTAGGTTAAATAAGGAGATGATTGCTCTTGTGACATCACAAAAACTATGATTTGGTTTAGGTATATGGACTATATGGATGGGGGGGGTGAACAGACATTTTAAAACGAACAATATTTACTTTTAATTCCAGAAAGCTGATGACGTGGTCCCTTTAATATATTGATATGTTTATGTAAAGGTATTATCATGATATTAATTTTTTACCCATATCGTGCAGTTTGATTTAATGAGAGCTTGAGAATTTCAGTGTGAAGATGCTACCAAATGTGCACCATGGATTCTCACTAACCAGAACACCTATGACTTTCACCAAATGTTTGGGTTCTCATTCGAATTGCATCAAACCACTTGCCAGTGAAGAACTGTAGCCATAGAAACAGAAACCTGTCATGACATTTCTGTCAATTTCAGTCAGTCACTCATATCAGGCTATAAATACTAGACATAGAAGTACATAATCAATAAAAATATTACACACAGATATTACAATCCCATGTTCTCATATCCGATTTTTCCAGCATGAAATCTGAGCATGTATTGCAATTACATGCCATGTTTCTTGAGTGTTGACCATTTTCGATCATTTGTAGAGGATGCTTGACCTTTCGGCTGAAAATAGTGCTTTCTTATCAACTCAGTTCCCCCTAGGAATTCAGTTTCTACCCTTGTAGCTGTAACCATGGTGACAGTTCCACTATGATATGGGAATGAATGCAGAAAAAAGAACAACACTCGCATGATGGAAAGCAGAATAACTCTCAGCGTTTACTTTCCAATGGGAGTTATGACGTGTTTCTCTCAGACATACAAGAGAACAGTGAGGGGTTAGAGAGGAAGGGTTAAACAGTGGTCACTGGGTGCTCACATGTAGAGTTGTATCTGAATATGTTCATCAATACCAGTTCCGTTTGCAGTTTAAGTGAATATAAATTCTTTCACAGCCTATTTTCCATTGACTTTAGTCTTTTCTGTTCTGAACACTACTACTACTATTTTTTACACAATACAAAATATGCCTTACATGGAGTTTATAAAGTAATAAAAATAATTTTAAATTATGTTTGAGTCATTTGTTTTTCTCCCAATTAGTGGTGTCCAGGTCCACCTAACATTAAGGATTGGCTTTATCAAGCATTGCCACCCAATCACCCCTACTTCCACACCCCGACAACAAAATATGTGTCGATCATCTCCTCCATTCAGTAAAACTTTTATCAGTCTCCCTTCCCTTCCGTCAGCATTACACATTCCCCCAAGGCTGACAAAACTCAGAATTTATTCCTTGACACACTTTCTACAAGTCTCTGGGGCTGTACTGACTGTTCCTACAAAAAGATCTTCCCGCAGTTGATGTTCTGATAATGGTGGTGGAAAGACATTGCTAGGTGTTTAAGATGTGATGACTGTGAAGGCCACATATGATTACATTTTTATTCTCATCAAACCTTTCAGTAACTCATTTGAGTCCCCTGTGGATGAGGCATTATAATGGTAGCATGTGTATTTCTTAATTGTGTCTGGTCTTTCCTAAATTTAGTAACACGCCTGTGTGATATAACTTAAGGTAGCCATTAATGACAAAAATGAAATGTTATGCCCATGCATGTACTGTCCAGGTAAAATGCTAAACAGAAGCACTAGCATAATTTGAATCACTGATTCTGCATGGCAGTAGACCTACCTTGAGGGATGCAGTTATCCAGTGTCTTGGGAAGGGTCAATGTCTGCCCCACAAAGACTTACTATTGGTGTTCCTCAGGGATCAGTGCTTGGCCCTTTTTTCTTTTCCTTATACACTCATTTTCTTGGTGATATTATATCTTCACATGGTTTTTCCTACCACTGATTACACTCAGCTCATCCTCTCTTTTCCTCCTGATGACTATCAGATCCTGACCCAGATCTCTACATGTCTGAATGACATTTCCTCCTGGATGAAAGCACATCACCTGAAGCTAAATCCTAGCAAAATGGAGCTCCTGTACATCTCAGGTGATGCATCCCCAAGATCTAACCTGATCATCACTTTTGGAAATGCTGCCATCACTCCCAAACCAACTTCCACCAATTGACAGAACTGCTGAGACCCTCACTGTCTTCAAGCAGAGACTAAGCAAGACTCTTCATTGAGCAATGAGGAGAACAACTACATTTTTACATGTCCAAAACTTTTCTAACGTCTAGAACTAACAGTTCTGTCTTTTATGTCTTCTCTGTATGATCTGATAGGGTATCTGTGGCAGAATCTTAGCTTGCAGCTCTTGATGTAAGTCTAAGCTTACTAATGTGAGGGACATGTTTTCTTTGTGGACAACAAAGCACCCATGTTAGTTGCTCTGGATATAAGTGGCTGCCAAATGTTGTATACGTAAATGTAAATAATTGCCAAGAACTCAACTTTCTCCTTGTCTCTCTTTCCACGACAGGATACTGGAGCTATGGCCCTCGGTTCATATCAGCCATCAGTGGGGAGTGCTGTGCAAGTGTTTGACCTACAGCAAGGCGGCATGCAACCCCTTCATCTACTCCCTGCTCCGGAACCAGTACCGGAAGACATGCTCCGACATCATCAACCGGCTCCTCAAGCGCACATCCATGAACTCGTCCGAATGGCAGCGCACCAACGGACCCAGCACCGTCCTTCAGACCATAGACAGGGCAGAGAAGGAGCGAGCGCCTTGAGACCTCCCTTTAAGAGGGCGAGAAGGTTGCACTCACAAAAGCCGTGCCATTACACTCCACGGAGGGAAAGCGGCATAGCTGGTCACGGATTCCGAGAAGGGTTGCATACTTGAACGAAAGGTTCAAGAATGTTCAGCCTGTCGTGAACATCCCACAGGAGTTCTAATTTCTGGAGATTTTTCTAAAATAATTTTTTACTCCACTCGCTGTGGTTGTAAATTCTGTTCCTAAGGAAGGTTGACGAGGGGCCTCTTTTGGATATTTATGATTGCGAGATGATACGGGAGACCGATGCTGGGATTTTTCCGTTAAATCAGAGGAACTGAAGAGTTTGTGTATCTCCGTGTCCGTTTGTGAAATATACACTGGCTTGTGATTAGGAGTCGTGGTCGGGTTGTGAGACTACTCTGTTTCCAAAGGAAATGCATGCACTTGGATAGATGAGTGTATCGAAATGTAGCACCTGTAACTAGCTCAACTCACGCTCCTTAGACTGGAGTTTAGCTGCTATCAACTACATTATAAAGAGACTAGCTTGTCTGTTTTCCTGTCACGTCATGGTGTAAATGGGAACATTTTTCAAGACACTTTGATTTCTAAGGATTCTACATAGGAATAGAAGCAAGCCCAAGATCCCATTCAGTTAAAAATGCTAAAGTCTAATCTACTGCATAGCCCTATGTGCTGTAACTCTCCCTCAGCTTTCGACATATTGGGCCAAAAGTGAACAAATGTTTGGGGTGGGAGGGTGCGGCAGGGCTTCAGCAGAACCCTCTCAACCGTGAACCCACAGCAAGACCTCTGCATTTTCTCATCAGAAACCTCCATTGTGCTTCACCCCATACACTTTAGCTAGCACTCTTTGAAACCAATTAAAATCTATGGCTGGCAGCTGAGGGTGGATGGAGGGAGGCCTTGTCGGATCGCCAGATTGAGTGTAGCATAATTGACAGGGTTAGCCTGAGCCAGAACTGCCTAATGGACAAACCACCACCCTGCGTGACTTTAGTGCCTTTCTTCTCCAGCGTAACTGCATTTAGATTGAGGGCAACTGGCTCATTGACTAATCTGCGTTCGTATTGTAGCTCCTGTGCTGTTGTGTTGTCGACACAAGTCCTGCTGGTGATTTGTGGCTAACTTAGCCATGATCCACCTAGAAATGCGTTCCTTTTCTGCCATAATGCAAGTACGTTCAAGTTCTGTGAAAAGTTGGCAAAAATTGTATTTACCTAAGTAAGAATTTCTGGTTCATGGTTTGTCACTTTTCTGTAAAGCTCGTCTAACACCTGTCCACAGTAAGTTGTCTGAACAATGGCAAAGAGGAACCACTACTGGTTCCCAAAAGTAGTTTTTAAAGGCTTGTTGAGACTTCATATTTTGTAAAGGTTTCAGGAAAAAAAACATTACATTGGTAGAAAACAACTTATATTGGTAAAAAAAAAAAACTTTCACTCACTATTAAAATGAAGGTGTCACAAAGGGTTCTTCTGGATTTTAGTCTAGAAATGAGAATGGATAGTGTTAATCACCATTTAATAACATGAAGAACCATCACACAATGGAAAGGTTCTTTACCAATTTAGGAGTTATTCCAAGAGCCTTTACATCATGTGAAAGTGGTTTGTACCTTTAAAAGGTTTTTACACTCATCTCATTTAGCAAAATGGTTGTTTAAAGAGTCACCCGGTAAAAGGTTCTTTAGGGAACCAAAATTGTTCTTCTGTGGCATCAAACAAAATATCCTTTCTAAATTACATAGGAAAATATGGATCATCTGGGGGTCCCTGAGGACCACTTTGAGAACCATTGCTTTAAGAAAAACAAGGGTTGTGCTTCAGCACTGTTCTTTACGAAAGGAAAATTGTTCACCCAGCAACCAACTACCTCTGTTCATATTTACTCTGGCCCATGGTGAGAGACTAAAGGATGATGAAATGTCTATAGCATCTTCTCCATAGTTAAAAACTATACCCTACATACTAGTGGCGCATCGGTCAAACCATGGGGCAAGATGGGGTGGGTCAAAAAGTTATAAAGCAGTTATAAATAACTTACTGAAACATTTTGGGTTGGGTTCGAGTTATTTATTAACAAATATTTTTACGGATCATGTGAGAAGGGTTGGCTCCAATAACAATTTGGGCGGGGCAGGTCATTAAAAACCACTAAAACCTACCGAGTCACTAAAACCTACCGAGTCAGTAGAGGGGCTAAAAAGAAGTTAATAGACTATCTAGAATCGAACCCAAGAGCTTTCTAAACTCAGTGCTTACTGTAAGCTGAATTTTCTGGTCACGGGAACTGAGTGTGTGTGAGACTGTGTGTGTGTGTGCAAAACCCTCATGAATTTCTGTATCAGAAGTGTGAAGTCTTTGTAGCAGAGTGTTAATTGACCCTCGCTGTTCTGGGGCGTACTTTATTAGAAGTGCTAATATGGGTGAAACTCATTTTACATGATTTTATATTATGTCCTTTTTGGTCTTTATATCTATATACATTTTTATTTAAAAGGTTTTCTGTGCAACTTGCTGTGTTTGTGTAAAAAAAAGACGAGCTAGAGGTGTGGACGAAATTGTTGGCTCATGACCTGAAAAGCATAAGAAAAGGGCGTTTTTATTGAAAATGGGCTCGTTTTCTGCTGTATGCCGATTGAAAGTAAACTGGATGTAGACGCCTAACAGCAAGCCTCCTCAGACATTATGGTGTGAGAATTCAAGTTTACCTCCATAAGCTGGAAATCTGTAAAATTCTAACGAGCGTCAGTTATCCCTCAGCAGTCTTAATAATGTAATAATTTACCAGCTAATGCACTGTTTTCCTTATACAGGTTAAAACCGCACTGTAAACATTTCTCAGTGCAGTCGTTTTGATTGGGCAACACTTTCTTTTACAGTATTTTACAGTTCTAGGTATTAACGGGATAAATATGAGAACTCTGAAGTTCTAGGTAATTCTTTCGAGTAACATAATGGTGAGTTCCAAGGCAATTTAACTAAATTACACTAAAACCCAACTGGGTGAATGTGAGGTACTCCAAAAAATGTAATTATTATACATTTTTTATTATTTAATTTTTATTTTTTTATGTAATGATCAATAATTAGACAGTCTCACAGAATGAATGAAATAGAAACATGCATCAAAATTTACTGCACAATTACACATTTTAAACAGTCAAAAACCTGTAAAACCACAATAATAGTCATTACTTTTTCTTACACAATTACATATTATATAAGTACTTGTGTTCACTCTACATAACTACCTGATACCCCATGTATTCCCTTTTACTTTCTTTTTAAAATATGATACATTACAGTAAAATTGACTGAGGTATTTTGGTTAATATTACCTTAGTATCTCGAACGTATTAGACAATTCAGTGTAATTAAAGCTACGTGCTCTGATAACTCAACAATTACTCTTTGGAGTTTGGACCTCATTTATACCTAGTTAACGCCTAGAACTTAAGGGATTGCGAAAGAAAGTGGTACCTTTGTTGTTTGTCATCTAAGTTTAATTAATTCAAAAGTGTGGTTTTGGTTTATGTACAGATAATTGGCGTCTTTATTTTGTGTTACTTGAAAACATGCAGTTTATTCACCAGAATGGTTTATTTCACTGCATTAAAAGTCACAGAACTGGGCAGGACTAGGACTCGACTGTATCTCAGCGACTTGTTCTCATCTCTGTGACTCACAGCTGAAAACCAGTGGGTTCCAGTTCACATGATCTGATTAGTATTAGTCCATGCTAGCTCAGGGTTGCCAGGCATGGTGGTCTGACTGGAGTGAGACACGCACATGTGTGTATCTGTTCTTACACTGCTTTAAACACATTCCAGCCACAGCTCATGATCAAATAGCATGCAGCTATGGAGCCAGTTTTCAATCGAGAGTGACACAACACAAATGGCAAGCAGGATTCAGTCACAGATCAGAACACAAGATCAGAACAGTGGGGTCAAAAATAAATAGATAAATAGTTTTGGCACTGCTTTCTGGAGTTTGTGTGATACATATCTCAATAAATAAATCAATAAAATGGATCTATTCCACTGAACTGGCGAGACGTGATGTGAATAAAGTACAGATGTTTTAACTGTCCATCAGATCACTCGAGTGTCAGTAGCTGAACTGAGGGGTGTGTTGAGGATGGGGTGATATCAGAGAGGAATGACAGAGAACCTTAATGCTCCAGCTTTCGAAAGTCGCTACATGCTCTGAGATAAACCACAGCCAGCCTTCTCTCCATAGACCAGGGGTGGGCAACTCCAGTCCTGGAGGGCTGTGTGGTTCAGCACATTTTGGTGATTTCCCTGCTCAGAAACACCTGATTCACCTCACCAGTAAATTGTCAGGTTTAGTGAATGTGTTTGAGGAGAACTACCATCAAACTGTGCTGGACACCGACCCGCCAGGACCGGAGTTGCCCACCCCTGACCCAAACAGAAATGTCCTCAACTAAAGAAAGAATGAAAAGAGTCGCTTGCATGTTCACTTTGGCTGGCCATTTGTCTCGAGGATCAGAATTATATCTGGAAGTGTAAACGCACCTGAGATGCATTTAAACCAGATTTAAATCCGATCGCTCAAACCACTTCAGTATAAGGTCTTAGACACATTCAAGACATGTAATAGTAAGAACATCTGTATGTCTGAGACACTTTCAACACCCAAAGCCCCTCCCAGTTTTGTCACAGCGCCCCCTGCTGGAAGAGACACCCTCCAGACCGCCAGCACTTTATGCAACATCACTGCTCTTTCAGTTCCACTCCTGACCTGAGTTTAATTTAATCCACACTTAAAACACACTGTTTTAAGACTCCCGGTTCATGATGGTGAGAATGCAGGACATAATTTTTCTAAACAGACTCGCCTTGTAAACACTGACTGTGTCTCTGCAAAACTAGGCTTTTATTTAGGACAGAAAAATGAAATGAAGAGTGGAACAAATTATTGGTTGTTGTATATGAGCTGATTTGCATATTCTCCCTGTATGAATTTGATTCAGTCTTTCTGATCGGATATGCATTTGACAGTATCAGGTGTAAAGGGGTCCAATATTGTGAGTCTCATCCTAAAAGTCTAAGATCTAGCAACACTGTAACTTTCATGGATTATGAACAACGAATGTCCTTCTAAACTTTTAAAAATAGACTTCTTGCACAAATGTTAATGTTCGCACAGAATCAGTATCTCTTCTGACCTCATATGAGGTACTATATTAAAGTTTTCCTCTAGTTTTTAAAAAAATTCTGCACTATTTATTGATTACATTAGTTGACATTTAGACTGGGTTTCACCATCACTCTAAAGAAACTATAAAGAGTTTCCCTACAATTACTAATTTCACAGCAAACCCACTCTGGATGTTCTAAATATCTAAAATACTGAATGATGCAATGTTGCCATTTTTCCCCTTTTAGGACCAATGTTGATTTCCCATAGGCAGAGGTCCCATGGTCATTAAGTAAGTCAGAACTCGGTTAATCTGATGTGTTTTCAGTTCTAGGTCTGAACCCAGTGAGGCAGCTAGCACAGCTTTCCAAATTAGCAGTCCATTATATTAAAATGTGCTGATTTTTTTTTCATCAAGAGAATGTGTCACTGATCCAAAGTAACACACGTCAAGATCTATCGGTCCCATCTGACACACTGCCTGCTGTGAAAGTGCTGAGAACCCAGCACTGGAACATGGTGCTGACAGTTCCTGGAGAGAAAGGATGACTGGTGAAGTATCTGTGAAAATATGAACAGGTCATATGGGGTCGGCAGCCCTGTTTTGTCTGCCTTGTCCTAAAGAGATCCTGTTAAAATGACAGAAGGTGGAAAATACTTAAGTAACTGTTCTCCATTACTACATGATTATTATGTATAATGTATTATTACATTATACATCATATGTTATTATTTAGGAAGATTGTGCTTTACTCAAGTTACATTTCCAAGAGAAAAATTGACATGCTGACATTAAATGGAAGTTCTGAAGAGTTAGAAGCTATTTCATAGCTAGTGGTGCCCCCTACTGGAGAATTTTAGGCCTGCTAAACCTGAGTGAGTGAGTGAGTTGCAAGCCAGTTTCATGAGGTGCTTTGCATATAACAACACACTTTCCAATAGTTATATGTTGATTTATGGATTAAAATGTCAAAGGCCATGAGTTTATTTTCATATTATTAGCTGTAATTAATTTTGGCGGCTCATAGTAAGTCACAGCTACATCTAAAAAGACACTTTCTAGCAGTTATATTTTTGGTTTATGGCTTCAAATCTCAAAGACCACTTTATTTTTTAGATTTTTCTTTGCCACTTCCGGTGCATTTTTTATTTTTTCTAGGAAAAATAATTTAATGTTTTTTCCAGATGTCACTAGTGAGTAAAACTGCCCTTTTACAAAACTCAGACAGATAAATAAACTAATTAACAAACATGACTCGGCACTATGTATAAATGGTTAAAGCACCATATGAAAAGATGTGTTTATTTGCCTCATCCTAAATAATGGAAATTCTGCTCGCTGTGACAGTGTATTTGTGAAATATAATCTAAAAAAAAACCAAAAACACCAAACCATAGATAGTCAATAGTCAATCAAAAATTCATGCAGAATGTTATTCTTAAAGGAACAATTTTGTGTTTACAAATTTACACAATTTTCCACTTACTTCACAGATACTCGATCGGCCAAGACATGTTTGGAGCCCAAAATGAGTCTCTTTAGTTTAGAACTACAAGGCTAACACTAGAAGTCAATAGTCACCCAAATAGCTCAGAGAAATGGCTGCCTGGAGTCTATTAGTTCTATTACTTTGAGTCATTTTCACATCTTATAGTAAGTCATCCTTAGTCCTAAACCACATCTAAAACTGTCGTGATATGGAAAATCAAATCAGGAGCTGCTTGGGTGATTTAATACATTTAATAGTCACCAAAATGCTGTGAATGCCATTATTTTATGTTAATATTAATATATAAAGATAATGTGACAGCATTTCTTGCTGTTGGCCACAACAACTGATGTTTAATATATTTAATTGTCACAGATATGCTGTCAATGCCATTGTATAATATTTAAAAATTAACATAAATTAACAGCATGTTGTTGACCTCAACAACCGCGAATATCAAGGGGAAAAAACTGCCCTGTTGTTTCAGGATTTTATGGAATTTCATGCTTTGCTGAACAGACACACCTTGAAAAGGCTGTCACAAGCACTATCCCTTAAACGATGCCAGTTTATCCTGGTCGATCGATCTCCACAGTGGAGGTGAATGGAACCAGACGTCAGTTAAAGGGGAACTCCTATCAGAACTGTTCACAGTGGAGGTGAATGG
>JBBPCY010056244.1:0-12729 GCA_037974405.1 Brachyalestes nurse
GCAGAAGTGTTACGCCAGTAGGTGGCACTATTGCACCACACTACGACCCAGGTTTATGATTTACTGGCGCTTTTTTGTCCCTCTGTGATTCTGTAGGATCCACATTACTTCTATTGCGAACCGTGACCCATGTACCGTGACGGTTCGGTACGAATACATGTACTGTTACAGCCCTAGTACATAGTGTGATGAGACAAGGTTTCTCCACAGACCATGGTGCAACATATAACAATCAGAGTGAAGAGCACTGCATCATGAGTATGATTATTGCACAGCAAGCAGTTACAGCATTGAGCAAAGTGGAAGGAATGACAATACAATGCAGTCTTAGATTCTTGCCCTGTGCATTTTTACCACAGTGTTTAATACAGGCTATTTAAAGAAACAATGCATATTTTCTTGTCTTATACTGAAAACCTTCTGCTTTAGGTTGAGCAGGTACAAATGCATATTTAAAAATGGCAAAACGAAATACATCTGACATAAAAACACATACATCATAATAAAACACAAGGCTCCAAGTAACCCAGTACTGAAAATAACTAAAAGGCTTTCCTATTTTTAACAACTATCAGCATACCATGTACACTTTCCAGTGTACCCTGTGCCAAAGTAGATAAGAAAGAGAACTTGATAGCATTTAGCACTGTCTTTGATGTGCGTTTTAATATTTATGAAATAATTTACCCGTTTAAATGTATATTATTCGTGACATTCATGTAGAAATATTTGTAAATATTTGGTAATTTGTCAAACAGTATTTGGAAGTATAATGGAACATTATGGAACAACAGGCAACCGTACCTTAATTGTCCGCATAACAAAGATTTTCTAGCCAGACGTTCAGATACTGGTGTTTGCCAGGTTTGAATGGATGTTTGTACAAATTTGTAGGCTCATTAATAAATGTTTTAATGTAAATGGGCTGGGAAAGGTAACGCGTTATTATCACGTTACCGCTTTATTTACTTAACGCCGACAATTATTTTATCACGCGTTAACAGGTTTTTAAAAAATCCTTTTATTTTGAAAGTTTGCTGCTTTCACCGAAGTACTGCAAGCGTTGAGCTTTTTATATGGACAAAAGTAACGGGATGCCTGACCCCTGTGAAAACCAGCCAACATGTACAGCGCTCCTATTACTTTTGTCCATATAAGACGCCTGACCATTATGTGGCTTTAATAACACTGCATTCAGATACTCAGACTTTCATATGGAGTTGGTCCCTCTTTGCAGCTGCTATAATGGTTCCGCCCCCCATGCTCTGGACTCTGAAGGGAACTTGTTTTTCTATAATAAACTAGATAAAACATGAATGCAGTGAAAAATAGCTTTGATTTTATATTTGATTTGATTACATTAATGTTGAAGTTGAGATTTACAGAAATACTGCAGCTGTGTGACTGCGTTAAAGGGAACACTGCTGTTAAAACGCACCTTATTTGTTTAAAGTGTTTGCAAAAAAATTTGTTATTCCACTTTTGTTCATATAGCAGTACTTATTTAATTTCGCATATAACAATGCAATTAATCACAGAAAACCAATCGTGATTAAAATGTAATCATTGCCCAGCATTAATATATATATATGTGTGTGTGTGTGTGTGTGTGTGTGTGTAAGATTACTTTTGAAAAAAAATCTTTATTGTTTATTGTTTATTGTTAATAAACATAAATCTGCACAAAGCAAACATATTTGACTACTCCTATGTTAATAAGACTATTAAAAACAGAATGACTTAAAGGTGCGATTAATTGCGAGTTAACTATGGCAAACATGAGATGAATCACGATTAAATATTTTAATCTACTGACAGTCCTAAAATGAACACTTCACACTAGAATTATAACATTGCTATTAGTGTATGATCGAATGCCAGTTTGCATAAGAAGAGCAACTGAGATGGTACTTATTTATGATGTGTTTTTTCATTGTAAACCTACAGAGATATTTCTGAAATTCTGATGATGATTATGTCCAGCATGGTGAATGTAGTGAAGGGTTTTTTTTCCATGTAGAAACACCTTGCCAGTGAAAGTTAGCTGAAATGTCTTGGCTATGTTGGTTTTCAGTCACTACCCAGATAAAGAGTTAGCATTTGATTTTGAGAATTATAGGAAGTTCCAGTCAGTTTCACAATCAGAAAAGTATGTCATTTAGCTAAGAATGAACTGTAGCACTTACCTCAGACCGATCGTGCGGAATATTGGTAACGTCTCGGTAACCATAGTTCCAACGTGTCACATTCCTCCATTACTGTGCACATGTGCCGTTAGAGGTCAAAGGAGAAACCCTTTATAAGCACACAGAGCGGTGATAACGCCGAGGATGTAATTAGATTTTCACATGGCAACATGTGTAATTCGCTTTCATGGCTGTGTTGTGTAATGGATGTTCCATTGACTCATTGGATTGGCAATAGAGTTTATTTCTGTGGTGGAAATCTTCAGTTTAGCTCAGAAGAAAAACCTTGTGTGTGTGTGTGTGTGTCTGCTGCATTAGACTGGACTAAGGTAGGCATTCACAACTGGTTCATTTAATATAATTCATTTAGCTAATCCATATGGCAAAGTTTGTATACACTTGCTCATCCAATGTTTCATCTGAAATCAATGGTTTTATTAGAGAGTTTGAGTGGCCACAACAGCCTCTTGTCCTCTGGTAAGATTTTACACTACATGCTGGAACATTGTTCTGAAGTTTTGGTTGCATTTGGCCAAAAGAGCGTTAGTGAACTCAGTTACTGATGTTGCATGATTAGTTCTGGATCACAAATGGCAGCTCATCCCAACTCCAGTGGTCTTTAAACTCCTCTCACTGTTGCTTGGTGTTGAAGCAGCTGCACATGACCCTATTATCTTTCCTCTGATGTCACCATTTTCATATGCAATAATAATTAAGTTCACATTTTTAGTGAATAATCTGATTGTGTATGGCTGCAACAGAGTTTCCCATTTATTTGGCAATACTTTACTAAGGAGAATAGACAGTTTGTGTGTTTGCAACTGAACACCTGGGTCAGCAGTGGGTTCACTTTAAATCAGCTGTGTTCTCTACATTTACATTAATGGCATTTGACCGACACCCTTATCCAAAGCGACTTACAATCATTAGTTACTGGGATAGTCCCCTGGGGCAACTGAGGGTAAAGTGTCTTGCTCAAGGACACAATGGTAGAAAGTGAGAAGGTTTGAACCTGCTACTTTGTGGTCATCAGGTTCACAGGCAAGTGTTTTACTCACTAGGCCTCTACCACCCACTTTAGAAAAAATATTGTTTTTACTTTTCACATGAATAAGGAATTTCTGCCTTATTTGACATGACTGAGGTGTTAATTACAGAAATTTCTGATGTATACGAAGTCTCCTGTTTTTCTAAAAGGTTATTCTGACATTTTTATTGTGCAAATGTTTCTAAAGGTAAAACTAATATACAAACATGAAGAAACCTGTAATGTTAAAGGGAATAAACATGTAACCACTTTTACTTTTCTGTTACAAGCATGTCCTGAATAAACCCACTCGTATCCTACTTTGGTAAATTCTGAGATTTTGAGCAGTAGAGAGTGAGATTTGCAGATTATAAAAACTGGAAGTATTTCTTTCTCATGGCATTTTTTGAAGGAGAGAGGAACCTTTGAAAAAAGCAGAATGTCTTATTGCATGTCTTGTATATTCAAGCCATCAATTCAGTGGAGAGAATGAATTACTTAAATGACAGAAATAACTTATCAGTTGAGAGGGACAATAAACTAAAATTGGTACTGGCCATATAGATACCTTTCCTCAGTTAGGCCTCTACAGAGGTACAATTGATGGTACACTAGATAGTCAAAAATATTATGCTTCCTGACCATTACACCAACAAGGACTTTAGTGACGTAACATTCAAATATGGAGTATGGAGTAAATATGATATGAAGTTTGTCCCTCTTTGCTGCTATAACAGCTTCCACTTTTCTTTGAAAGCTTTCTGTAGAAGTGTTTCTGTGGGAATCTGTGCCCTTTTATTTTGTAGAGCATTTATGAGGTCAGGCACTAATGTTGAACGAGAAGTCCTGGCTCACAATCTCTCTTCCAGTTCATCCTAAAGGTGTTGGATGGGGTTGAGGTCAGGGCTCCAAGGAGGCCAGTTAAGTTCTTCCACACCAAACACATCAAACCATGTTGGAGCTTGCTTTGTGAACGGGGACACAGTCATGCTGGAATAGAAAAGGTTCTTCCCCAAACTGTGTCCACAAAGTTGGAAGCTTGATGTTGTCCAAACTGTGTTGGTGTGCTGAAGCATTAAGATTAAACCTTTCACTGGAATAAGGGACCTAACCCAAACCTTAAAAAACAGGTGTGTCCCAATACTTGTGTCTATATAGCATATCTGCTTAATGCATGCTCGGAACTGTAGCGAGCAAACAATGATGAATGAAATCGATATAAAGTTTGTATACTTTTCAGCTGGAAATATGAAGCTCTAGTTATGTGTATGTTAATGTTTCATTTAGCACCCAGTACAGTTACCACAATGTTTGTAATGTAAGTCAGCTGAATGTGTCACCAAACAGGTGTTGATTTGATTTATAAGCCTCTTCTGTTGATTACTGTGTCCTTTTGAAACACAGCTGAGGACTTCAGGCTTGTCAGTGTGTGTCACATTGCTTTGCATGGATGCTGAAGCAATGCTGCGTTGGCCTACAGCAAGGAAGTGGAAAAGAACAGGCATAGAAAATGTCAATGAAATCCATGAGGTGCCTGAATCTCGTATGTGTGCCAATAACTTTCGGACTGTGAGATCACAGAGAAGCTTCAGAATGTGACTTTGACTGCCAGAGCAGAAGGTGATTTTTCAGAAAGAAAATGTTTCATGCATCACAAAGGACAGGATGTTGAATATCAGTTTTGGGTATGAAGAGATCCAGATGTTAAAGCAGAAGTGGAACGCATAGGCATTGCTACAATCTTCCAAAAACCTTTCTTCTTATCTTTTCTTCTTGGGGTTTCACTCATTAATCCAGCCTTAACGGTTCAGAGCTGTTTTGGAGCAACAATGGGACCCACCTAATGTTAGGCAGGTGGTTTTATTGTTACAGTTGATCAGTATTGTTTGAGGAAAACTACATTAGTTAGATACTTATCTGCCCAGTCAAAATACAACAAAGCAGAGACATGGTCAGCATCACTTTCTCCCTCAGTTCTTTTCTGTGATAAAAAGCCACACCAGTATTTTCTAGACTTTTTTCTATTTCTGTCCTTCCATTTTCTTTTCTTGGCCTTGTCCTAGCTGAGGTTAGAGCTAGCAATAATGCTAATGGAAGGCCTCAGCTCTTTGCTATGCTCTGTAGATGTACAATATGATTTGGCAATGAGATATTCCGTCTTTCCATGCTTGGTTGAGTGCTGTTGGTCCGCATAATTTTTTTCTTGTTTACAGAGGTGCCACAGAGACCCAAACTCCTTTGAATGTATATTCTATGAAGAATTTCACCAAATAATTCAAAAGATTCAGACCCCATCTTGAAATCCTTTTATATACTTCTTAAATTTCTGCCTCTTTTTAAAATTGCATACGACTGAAAATAAATAATATATTTAAGTTGGATTATGAAAAATGTGTCACTAAGACATTTGGCGGTCTCTATTTGAGTCTCATTACATTTATTCGTGTCTGTTCTCCATAGAAACCATCCAAATAACACTACATACTCCTGAAACGTGCACTTGGGGAGCACTTCAGTAAATATTGCTTTGGGGATTATGGACCTGACTGATATTTCAAAGATGTGTGAGCTGTAGAGACAGCCTGTCCCTCTGTCCCCTATGGACAGAACTGAACACCCAGGTACATCGGGCTCATTTAGCTGTGCGTCTGCTGTATGCTCGCTCTTTTGTTTTCACTCTGACTGTTTGAAATCAAAGCCTCCCTCCCAGCCTGTTGGGTCTCGTTTCTCCGCACTTCAGGGACCTTTCTGTTTACTGAGCGCAGAGGAATGTTCAAGGTTGCCGTTGGACTCGATCTCTCATCCTGGGTGTCAGCTCCTTTTGACTTGTAAGGATTACCTGTGCCCCAGGGAATGCTTTCCTTCCTCTGTCTAACCCATCCGACCTCAGTGGAAACGTTCTCATTGTGATAAATTACTTCAGCAAAAATTTAAATCAATGCCACTAGTCTCAGAATGAAACTTTTGGGGTTGATTTTGGTGTTATAGGGAGTAAAGCCGCATCTGTTAGCAATAAAACCTGATAGCTGCATTTTCCCATGCTGCTCATGATCTTAATGGTTCTTCGCCAGTATTGGGTGGTGAGGTGGAGACTCATTTAGCTTAGATTTTCACCTAAAGTGTCTTTACATTAACCAGGTGCAGAGACAGTCCCCCTGGAGAGGCAAAAAAAGTTTGCCATTGTAGCTTTAAGCCACAGCCAACATCTACCACCACCCCAATTCCTCTTCTGCACTGATGTCTGTATAAGGGGGCTGTTTTGGACAGGCAGTATGGTCATGAAGCCAGATGGATTTCCATTAAGTCAATTAAATTTTAGCAACCATAATTCACGGTAAAGCTTACTAAATGCCTCTTGGAGGTTTGGTTGTTGCGAATAATTTTTAAGCTTTATACTGTCAGATTAAAAACGTTCCTCATACACATCTTTAAAAAGAAAAGTTATTTAAAGTATCATTATAAGGTTTTTGTATAACATGGATTTTCTGGTATATAACATGTCATGTTCAAATCTTTCTTGGACTGGGCAGGCATTGCTCATCAAGAAAAGCAGATTATTTGAGCTCACCTGAATTATCAGTCAGTATCACATCTTTATTGGGCAAGAGACACTTTGCTGAGTACAGCTAGGCTCTAGGACCTAAAGCCTGAGAAATAAATTCAACATAGATTTAAGTTGCAGGAAAAGAACCAAAGATTGGAGAAATAAATAAATAAATATTTTACGTCAGCAGTGGAGAAGAGATTTGACCACTGCTTTTATTTTCCTTTGCTTTGGAGGTTGAAGTTTCTTCAGGTTGGTTGTTTTATGTAGTTACTTTTTTTTTTACATGTATGTGGTCTGAGTAAAACTTTGGCTTACTTACAAGTGTAATTAAAATGCCACTGTCATAAGAACACATCTTACGGTTCTTATATTCTTCTTGTGCTACAATGAAGACATGTGAGCTCCCTGTTACGAAAATAGCACACCTCATAGTGTGTGTCATGTTGTCGTGTTTCTCAACAATAAATCAAGCCGTTTTCATTCTTCAGTCAGTTCACTGTGTAGCAAAAGCAAAAATAAATTGATCAGATGAGCAAAAGCTAAATTTGACATTAATTCACACCTTCAAATTAACTTCTGCTCTGTTCTGTGTGGAGCTTCTATCTTTTTGCCCTTGTTAACTTTGCAAGTACTGTTATTCTCTGTGCTTTGTGTTGAATGAAGAACACCTGCTGCCACAGAAAAGAAGCACTTTATTCTTGTGGTGTGTGGGAGGTGTTGTTCTCCGTAGCTGCATACCTTTCTAGAGTCGAGTTAAACATTTTAGAGCTCACTGAGGGTGTGTTGGCACACGGTAACTGTGTGAGTAGATTAATAAATAAAATGTGTATATCTGCTTTCCTTGGTTTTGGTTGATCTGTAGCCTATGGGCTTGCTAAAATATTGGAAGAGCTGATGAGCATGTGGACACTAAAACAGAAAGGAAAGGAAGTAGTTCCTTTCAATGGAACTTGTCTCTTTTACTAAATAATTGTTATTTTAAACTAAGATGCTTGATATACACTTATGAGCCACTTCATTAGGTATCCCTATTTTGTATCTACACTCATTGTCCATTCTATCAGCTCCACTGACCATACAGATGAACCTTGTAGTGTGCAATTACAAACTCATCTGTTCATCATTTGTTAGCCCCCTTTACCATTTATCAAGGTCAGGACCCTCACAAGACCACCAGTGAGCAGGTAATATTTGGATGGTGGATCATTCTCAGCACAGCAATGACACTGACATGGTAATGAACTGTTTGTGTGTGTGTGTGTGTGTGTGTGTGTGAATGGATCATGCAGCTTCACAGTTTCCACAGTGTGAAGCTGTACTGTTTAGTCATCCTCTGTGTTAGTCATACTCTAGTTCTTTATTAGTGGTCAGTTTCTGAACACAGAACACTGTTAACTGTTCCCTTTTCAGTTGGTGGACTATTTTAAGCAAAAAATCTCCTTAGCATTCAATAGACAAGTGTTGCAGCCAAAATCCATTCAATTCCTTTACAGTAGTTATGTACATTTGAGAAAAGAGTCAGTGACATCAAATTGGTAAAACTATGTTTGTTTTTTTTTGACTGTTTTATTACTACTCCAGTGTTTCTCAGTTTATCTCTTTGTCTGTGAATGCAAGGCTGCTGATCTGACTAAAGTCTCCTCCTGAAACCCTTGAGCCTCCCCCTCACACACTGAAGTAACTCCCTTTACACACTGAAGCAGAACATCAGGGCTGAAAGGAGTTCAGAATTTGTGTGTGTGTGTGCGTGTGTGTGTGTGTGTGTTTGTGTGTGTGAGAGAGAGTGCCATGGTTACAGATAAACTAAAAGACTAACGAAAAGAGGCCCATTATGTTGTCCAGGTGTGCTTCCTTCAACCATCAGTATAAATAATACTCCCAAAAGTCTTATTACAGGGGAGCTGGTACTAAAAGCTTCAACATCAAGCTTGTCGAACAGCACATGGTATGATTGCTACCTGAAAATTCCAGGTTGTAAAGTAGCTCAAGAGGCAGTCATACGTGATGTTACACAATCTCACTAAACACTTGAAGGCTGCATTTCCTAGGAGAACATATGATCAGATGCTCAGTTTTGACACGGAAAAGCTGGAACAGCTTTCTGTCCATAGCATCACTTTTGTTTATTAACAATGCAGTTCTTGTTTTGCTGAGCAAATTGTAGCCTCATGGATTTAATCAAATTCATCTCAGGTTAGTCAGACCAGACTGGCTCGTATGCAACAATCAATCACCTGTGCTGCTCCTGTATTTTTCTGTTCCATTCTAAACAAAGCACAATTTTGCACAACATGGTCAGGGTTTACAAGAAGAGGCTGTTAAAAACAATTGTCCTCCAGTGCCATTGTTATCATGGATCACATGCAAAAACAACAAGGGGAGGTAAAAACTAAACTGGTACTTTATTTAGCTAACTGATTAATTTAAAGTGGGATACAGAATATAAATTAGACTCTTTGATCAAGGAGATGAACTGAAAGAGCAGTGATGCATGCAAAAGGGCTGAAGGGTGGTCTCTTCCATTAGCAGAGCTGCATGGGGGGCTGCAACGGTAGTGGGAGGGGTTTTAGTTGTTAAAAAAAAATATTTACACTGCTATAACATGTGGCTCAAATGCATCTGAGACCACCTCCTGAAGTGGTTTGAGCGATTGGATTTTAATCTGGTTTAAGGGTATTCTGGGTGCGTTTAGACCTGCATTTTTATGTGACTTGCCTCATTCAGATATAAAGTTGATGCTCAAGCTTTATATCATGATTAATTACATGATCAGATGTAAACAGTGTCAAAGGTAATGGACACTTGCTTGATTCTCACTATCTTGCTCTGCATTCTCACTATCTTGCTCTGCATGTGCAAGTTTTCATCATATCTTCCTTTCTTGTTTCTTTGGGTCCTCTTTTCTCTCTCCATGAGCCTCCATTATATAATATCAGCTAAAAGGCTTTGGGCAACACAAAACATCTCTATAATGAGAAAACCTCACACTGGTGCCCTGGTGGTTAGGGAGTTGCCCTAGCAATCAGAAGGCCATGGGTTTGAATCCCAGGACTGCCAGAGGCACCACTGAGGACCCCTTGAGCAAGGTGCTGTCCTCACACACTGCTTCCAGGGTGCAGTGTCGTCTGCTGCCCGCTGCTTGACTTGGTGAATGGGTTAAATGCAGAGAACAATTTTGTGCTGTTCACACTGTGTGCTGTGCTGTAGTGCATCCATGTGTGACAGAAGGACACTTTACTTTATACTTTTATTGTTTGTTTAACAGGGATGTAGAACTCCAGCTCCAGAGGACCAGAGCTACTGTCTATATTATGCTGAACACTTGAAGATAGAAGAGCCAGTAGAAATGCTCCTAGGGACAGATTTTATGCATTAACTAATCAACTATTTTAAAATATGGTTCCTGTTCTTTATTGTGCACCTTCCTGAATGTTTATTTAAGATCCCGTGTCCATTTGTTTGCCTGACGTGCAAAAAATGCAGAATCGCAGAAGACTGGCTTAGAATCCAGACTGGGTTTATATCCAGTTGAAAAGATTTTATCTGTCAGTTTATATCAGAAGCCCTGCAAATTTATACTATGTGTCCACCCATGGTTGTGTAATGGGAGCATATTTTGGACTCCCTCTGGAGATGCTGCGTCATAAATGTTCTGCTGATGCTCTAGTCTGAACATCTGCTGACTGAGTGGTGTGTCACACTCTTATCTTTGTCTTAGAAAGTGAGCAGAGCTTTAGATTTCTATTGAGAGATGTTTCCTGTCTCTGACTTTTGAGCAGAAGCAAGTATTTTTTCAAGAAATTTGACTGGAGTTAAATAAAAAAGTCTAGTTCATGAATGCAAAACTTTTCCCTACACCTTGTTTTTGTTTGTTGGGAAGAATGATGAGTCATTATGGTACATTTATTAAATCTGTAGCAGGCGTGTTTTTTTCACTCCAGTGATAAAATTGTTTTTTTTTTTCTCAAAAAAAAAGCTCTTTTGTTTAATGGCTCATGTCATTACCAAACAATGAAACAGCTGGAACAAATGTTTGAACTTCTGCCTGTTTTCAGCTTCATTTTGAATGACCCTCAGCTAAGTGGTTTTCAGCTGCTGGTGAGTTATTCCAGTTTGTTGTCTCGGGGGGATGCAGCGAGGTTTGAGAGTCATTATGCTCATGTCTCTGTATCACAACAAGAGTGAGTGATGGAGGTGAGAGCTTAGCAGCTTGTTCTGTTTTCTTTTTTGTATTGCTTTTCGTTTGAATTTGTGAGTCCATGCGTGGTTTATCCATTAAAGCAATTGGATGCTACATAAAGAAAATGAAATTAAAAACAAAAAACAAATGAGTAACATTTCACAGAAAGCCAGGACTAATAAAGCCACATGTTCACAAACTTTTTCTGGGTGCTGACAAACACTTACACAGGCATTTATAAAGGTCTATACCATCAGTTGTCATGACATTTTCTGTAGTGAAATGAAATGAAAATTAACCAAAGCATTCTTTTTAATAGCTAACACTTGTTGGTCTTGTTTCAGTGTTTATGTAGGTTTTTATCAACTGTTACAAAAGGTTTATATAGGTGTCACAAAGCTTTGCTATTTGTTACTATTACTATTAGTGTAGCCAAAGTTTTTGCTTCATAATTATAATGGAGTCATAAAAATCCCTATATTCGATTGATGTAAATGCCCACTTGGTTAAATTAATATTTTAAGGTCCAAGGTTATTTTATTGTCATTAGAAGCTGTGTACATGTACACAGTGAGATGAGACAACGTTTCTCCATGGACCACGATGCAACATATAGCAACATTCAACATTCCACAGAGAGCAGGTTACAACAGACAGTGGACAATAGACTAACAATAAATACACAGCAGTGTGGACATTACGTAGACCTTCTGGCGTGATGTGTTTTGCACTATAGGTATGATTAATGCACAGGAGGCAGGTATATTTGCACTATATATGCATATAATTGCATATATGCATATGTTGCACTGGAATCATATTCTTATTGTTTTTGCACAGGACTGTTAGCAGTGTAGGAAAAACACAATGAGCAAGTGTAGAATTGTAACAGTGACTGGTCGTTAGAGTGCCTGTTCTGCACTAAACAGGGTTACAGTAAAGTGCGGGTGCTAATAGAGAGTCCAGAGTGTGGAATATGTGTGAAATAGTATAAAAAAGTATAGACATTTTAAACAGTATAAAAATCATCGGCTACCACTGGGTAGCACTTATACATTAATGTTTTAGAGCCCTCCTCGGTGCATTAATACACAAATGTAGGCACTTTTGTATTAGTATTCTGATTAACTTTAATAAGAATCCTAATTAATTATGCATAGATGTGCATGTGCACACAGCCAGGTCAAGATAAGTGGGTGGTGGTTTATGTTGTCATTCATTTGGGTTGATTTATTACATTACAAAGTTCATTTGTTTTATTTCTTTAAGATCTTTAAAGTAATTATGGGGGATTTTTTGCCCTTAGAAGCAAAAGTGAATATCGGGGACTTTTTTCCTCTTTACCTCAGTATCTGGGTGACCTATTTCAGCTGGAACTGCAACAAAATAGCAGTGCTGGATATAAAACTAGAAACATGTTTTAATTTAGGAATAAATGGACAATTTAGATAATATAAATAAGGAATGATAACATCTGCGTCTGATCAAAAAAGACTGGATTTTACTTTGTTTCTTTGCCAATTCAAACATGAATGGATTATTAAACAGCTGAACTTAGTTTGACATGACAGTGCAGCAGAGGCCAGGTTACCTCCAAACGCTAATATAACATTGCATGGTAAAATACTAAGACCTGTACTACAACATGAAGACAGAATAATGGCAATTCCCTTGTGGTTCATAGTTCAATCGGCACTGTGATTCAGAAACTACTCTGGAATATGTTTCCATATATTGGGATGTATGCAAAATGTAGAGCAAAAGAGCAAAAGAGAGATATCTTTATTGC
>JBBPCY010056255.1:0-12729 GCA_037974405.1 Brachyalestes nurse
TATCCAAAGTGACTTCCATTCCCTAACTACAGGGGACAGTCTCCCTGGAGCAACTTGGGGTTAAGGGTCTTGCTCAGAAGTGGTATAGTGAAGGTAGGATTCAAACCCATGACCTCTTGGTCCAGAGGCAAGTATCCTACCCACTAGGCCACCACCACCCCCAATATACTGGTACATTGGTACTTCAAGTTTATCCTGTATCTCAGTGTTTACCAGCCCTGTGCATGTTCTCTGGGTTTTTCTCTCTCTTTTATCCTTGTTAAAGATTCAGATAATGTTACGTGACCTGACCTAAATGGGGTTTTGTAGTTGACATTGTAGCCAAGCTGCTTTGAACTGGCCTCACGCTCCTGAGGGCGGCTTCATCCGCTGGACATAAGCCCACAGTCAAATGAAAGACCAGCATGAGTGTTTTGTTCTCTTACTTGAGTTTAGTAATGGATTCATAAGAGTCATCGTGTTCTTTCTGCTGGCGTCCCACTGCAAAGTCATCCATTCACACGGGGTCTTGCCGTCCACTCTTTCTCTCAGCATGCTGTCTGTTTATTTCCACATTCAACCACCGACATCCCTTCATCTCCACGTGTTAGTGGGGTTGCTGTGGCTGCCTCTCTTTTTAATCGCTCCCTGAAAAGCCCATTTCTGCTAAGCCTGTGCCAAAATTAAGCTTTTATGTAATGCATTTGGATGGCTTTAATTAAAACTAAAGAAATAAATCAAATTTTTAAATGCTTCCTACTCGACAGCTCATGGCAGGATTTTTTTTGGAAATAGAGTGTAGCTTGAGAAGATGGGTTCAAAAGAAAGAGAGAAAACTCATCTTTTTTTCCCCCCTCAACCCCTCGTTCCACTGTGTTTTCTCTTTCCTGTATATTTAAGAACTGTGATACCAAAGAGTGCATTCAGTCAAAGCAGGGCTTAGCTTTAGAGGTGGGGAATAATGACTCCGTTAGCAGTACCTCCATTACCTTTCCATAAACCAGCCGGAACAAATGTATCAGATTAAAAACTACTGAAGAACTACTGAAGTACTGAGTAAGTCTAGAACCGCAGTGGAATTTTATACCCAGCATCTATCAGGACTGAAGGCTGTTATGGCACTTTTCCACTGGCCCTAGGAACCATGTTTTTATTGGTCAAAATGTTGTCATGAAAACAGGCGGACTTGGAAAGAGGCCATTTTCTTACTGTCAATGCAAAAATAAACAACAACAGTGGAGATAAAACCTAACAACTGGGAAGAACACTCTGTCTGTCTGGGCTGAATGTGAGTTTTCTAGCGCTGTGAGAAATGCGAGGGTGTACCAGGATATCGCTAACAAGTTAGCTGGATTGGTATTCACTGTACGTAAAAATTCTGAGAAAAAAAAATAAAAAGCACAAAAAACACAATAACAAAAGCAGCTCTGACAGAAGAACTTTCCACTGGTAGGACTCCAAGGGTGCGGTTTTGGGATGACGACCTTTCATGAACTGTGGGGAGAGAATTTCACTGCTAATGTTTCAGAAAAACCGTTACCAGGCTGAGATACACTGAGAAATCAAAGCATACTACAACTTTATGCCATTGCAGTAAAGGTTAGGTAAAGCACGGTTCTTGTATACCTATGGACAAATGCTCTATTCTTCTCTTTTTAATGCATGAATAAAGCATGCCTCAAATGCCCTAAAAAGTACTAGTACTCTCAGACATTCCTGAGTAGATAAATTATGATTGGAAAAATCCTCAGGAAATTACAGATTCTCTGAACTGTAACTGAGTCTGTTGAGTACCTCAGTAAACGTTACTCATCACTTCCCACCCCTGCTCAGCAGAGAGTTCCCCACAGCTGGGATTCAGGTGCAAGTCCAAGTGCCACTGCAGTTCTGGAGGTCAGTGCGGACGCACCCGCGCCATGTTTCCTCCTGGAAGAGAGACATAATGCAGGTTTGAGCATTTCCCTCTCTCACTGGTCATTAGTGAACTCATCAACACTGGAAGGAAAAACTCCCATTTAATGAGCAGCAGACTCACTTTAAACCACAGAAGCCACAGTTGTTGCTGGCATATTATTACTTTATATGGGATCAGCCACGTTTGGATATTTTCAACAGTGGAACATGTTGTGCCATGATAGAAATGAACAAACCTTGTCAAATGAAAATAAAACCTTGTCAAATAAATGGGATCTTTATGGGATCTTCATACAGCATACAGTTAAAAGGGAGCCAGATGTTTTCTGGTTTACAGTATGGATTGTTAAATCTAAATGATGGAAAATAAGATATAAAACACAGGTGAACTGGGAATTCTAAATTGATCATGGGTGTGAGGTGTGTGTGTGTGTGTGTGTCTCACCTAGGGTGAGTCCCTGTCACACGCCCATTGATACACACAGCTGTGCTCAACTGAGTGGGCTGATTCCTGGGGGTCATGATTTTTTGGGTCTTATTTTGTAGAAAAAACAATCATTTTTTTGTTTTGAAAATGTTTTTAAGAGCCAAGACCCATCTGTGTAGTATGTAAGTAGATACAATCGAGTATTAGTACAATTAAGATATTATTGACACATCAATATAAACAATCGAATCAAATATTGACCTCGGAATAGAAAATCGCTTTAAAACTGTGATGTGTGATGTAACATGCATAGCAATTACGCAATTACATATAAACACTGCAGTAAAGTTAGATAACTTCTAAGAGTTATCTAAGTCTTTAAGGCTGTATGGTCCAAGAGCCTCAGGGTTTAAGGCTCTACAGTGGTCTAAAGCCTCTCTGTACTCAACAGTCCAAATCAAAATACCACAGCAAGCAACCCTAGATTAAAACCCCTGTTGTTACACTAAAGTGGTTAACACTCGCACACTTGACACTTGCTGTGTGGAGCCAGATTGTTAAGGGGCTTTGTGTTTGTGTTTTGAAGACAATAGCCCATCCGCTGCCTTGGGAGATTTCTGTACATGTACACAGTCTCTCCATCAGACAGCTAAAGGGCCCTCAGCTATCTGCCCTTTCCCTCTGTCTCTTTGAGTGTCTGCACTTCTGTTTGAGTGTCTGCTTGTCTCCCTCTCCACACAGCTGATGTCCTGTCCTGCCCTCTCATCCTCACCATGCTCTCTCTCCAAGACTGGCCAATACAGTAAACCAGTAATGTGTCACAGCAATAATGTGTTATTACGGCACATCCAACTCGGAGCCTGAGCTGAATCAGACGAGACAAAGCATAAAAGTGTGCATTCTTGCTGTTCGTCTTATGTGGCCTTTCTTCTCAAACTATTTACCAACCTCCAGTCATAACTGTTGCTTTTTTTCCTCATATCTGCTGTTGCCATCCATCTTTTTGATTCTTCCTTTCTCCTTGTTGCTGTGCGATTCGTGTGACTGAACTAAGCCGAACTCTGTTCAACAGCTGCTCTTAGGTTGCCGTATTCTTCTGAGTGACAGCGCAACAGATGGGATTTGTATTATCCCAACATTCAGGGGCTATAATTGCAACAGCTGGAGTTCACACACACACACACACACACACACACACACACACACACACACACAAACAGCTGGAGCGAGGGATTGGAGGCTGCTCCGTGATCCATGCAGAGTGTCTGTAGTTTGCCGTAAGGCTGTAAAAAATGACCCCACTCTCCTGTCCTGTCCTGCAGGCCGGAGCTGAATTGAGTTGTCTGCTGGTCACTGACCTGTAACACTCTGTACTGATGTCCCCCCAGTAATACCGGAATATCTCTTCCACAGTCATATCTCTCTTTTAATGTGTAACTGAAACCCCTGTTTTCTGGGTGACTTCAGTCACTAATGCTGTCTTACATTGCCTTAATACCCTATGTGCTTTTGGATACTGCTCAAGGGCAGAACTGAGCATATACTGTGTCCCAAGGCATATATAACTACCTATACTACAGGAAATTCACCAAAACATGACTTATTGCTTCTTATTTTACTTTTATTTTATGTACAAGTATTATTTATACTTATTTAACACATTTTTAAAAAATGTGACACTTACCAGTCCCCGAGCAGTGTTCTAGATCCTCTCTCAGCCTCAACAGTTCTACTTCTGTTTCTTAATGACTTTTTAGATTATGACAAGCAGGAATTGTTTAGAAATATCTCATAGGCTTCTCTTGCTTTATACTGAAATATTTAAATTGTATCTTTAGCCTCAGTCTTCTGCTTAGATGAGTCCATGGCTCTTGAGTCTGAGCACATTTTTTTTTATTATGTCTTGATTACACCTGATGTACACACACACGTATATTGTGGCGTGCGGCCCGAGGAATGACTAGGATGCGTAAACATATACCCAGAAGCACACAGAGACACTGGAGCGAGTGCACAGCTCTGGTATACGTACTATACTTGTAGGGATGAGCAGCAATCAACATCCACTAAACCTATGAATTAACTGATGAGTTCTGTACCATTTTTGAATTTTTGATTCACCAAATATGGTTTGGCTGCTCAACTACACTGTGGGTAAAGTAATGTAAATTTGATTCACTGAACTTTAACTTTATCTCCTCAGTCTGCATGCCGATATCTGAGCCAGCAGTGTTTGGCTGTGGAAGAGCTCTTCCTACTGAAACTTTCATGCTGTTTTTGTTTCGTTCACGGAGACCCTGTGTTCTGCATTTAAATACAATAAGCAGAGACAGTTCCCCATTTCCCCGAGGCAGACACTTTACAGAGCAAAACCAAGTCCAATCCTTGTTTACACTGGAGTGAGCAATGGTTTTGTTTATGCCGTACACAAAAGGCAAGCGTAAAAGCCCACCTACACGCATATACTCACCGCCAGCACAGCCCACTCACTGACAGTACAAGTACTTTCTGCTTTAGTGTGGCAGTGGCAGTGACAGTGTGTACACTGGAGTCTGAGCAAGACAGTATGGCTGTGCTAGTCCTGGGATTCCCACGTTTTAATAATAAAGGGCCAGCTGGTGTCTTAGTGGTTAGGGAGTTGCTCCTGTGATCAGAAGCTTATGGGTTTGAATCCCAGGACTGCTAGTGGCACCACTGAGGTACCCATGATCAAGGTACTGTCCCCACTGTGCACAGAAGTTTAGGGACCATTTCAGTTTTTTTCATTTGAACGAGGCACAATACAGGGCAGCAAATTTAGAACCGCCTGTTTTATTCTAAAGTATAGAGGGGTTGGAAAAATGATCAAAGGAAACTGAATTCTGACAATTTTTAGAACATTTTCGTACAAAATCAAGTATGTAGGAGATTGTAGGAGAATGTGGTCATTTTTTAAAAAATCTTTCTCTAGGTTTTTGTGAAGACAAAGAAACTTTGCTTCTTTCAAGTATCTCAGATTTTTCCAAAAAGGTAACTCTCCAGACCTTAGCGCTGATACACGGCACTCTGCCAAACGTCGTATTGTTGAGTTGAGACATTTACTACATTTTGTGCTGGCTGACGCTTGTGTGTGTGCGCATGTGTGAGAGGGAGAGTGTGAGTAATGGAAAGCGTGTGGCGCGTCTTCACTGAGTTATGCGGTTATTAAACGCTCCCTGAAGGGCTGCTTGCGGTATCAATCCTGGTTCCCTAGTGATTCATTCAGACTGGTCGCCAGTTAACAAGCTATGACTGACATCCACTCTAATGCACTAGAAGCAGCTTTGAGCTCGCAGAGTGTCTACAAGCTGTAATTTACAAAAGCCCGTTTGAAACTGTATCAGTTGATTTCTCTATTCCTCTCTCTCCTCTCAGTTCACACACTTGAACTAATTACCTCTAGTTCTTTATTAATGTAGGCTACTGTTCAAAAGTTTGGAACCACTTGAAAGTTGATTGTTATTTTGTTAAAAATACTTTGTCATAGATAGAGCAGTAATCTGTTAAACTACACCAATCAGCCATAACATTAAAACCACCGGCTTAATATTGTGTACTGTGTGCGCTGGTGTCTGGCAAGACGACCCAGTGCACCTAGCCGCCCAGCAAGCTGTGATGTACTATGTGTTCTCACAAATTCAAGAATAAACAGCATTAACTTTTTCTTCAGTTTATGGGATTGGGCCAGACTGGCTAGTCTTTATTTTCCGCATGGATCAATGAACCTTCAGTGTCCATGACCTTGTTGTTGGTTCACGGGTTGTCCTTCCTTGGACCACATTTGGTTTGGTTTGTGACCACTGCATACTGGGAAAAGCCCACGAGACCTACCATTTTGGAGATGATCTGTTGAGTAGCCATCATAATTTGGCCTTCATAAAAGCCACTCAGACACATCATTTGCCCACTCACTCTGTGTCTCTCTCTCTCTCTCTCTCTCTCTCGCTCTCTCTCTCACTCTCTCTCTCAATCTCTTTCTTGCAGTTTCTTTTCTCTCTTCCATTTACTTGCTTCCTCTCATTTCGCACTGCCGTGGCCCCTGAGCCTTCATCAGCTCTGTCAGGCTGGTGCTCTCTCTGCCTCCATTCACATCCCTCACTTTTCACACCATACGTTTTAGGACTCAATCGCAGACTTCCAATGGCTCAGCATTTTATTTCTCTCTCTGTCTCTCTCTCTCTCTCTGTTTCTGTCTGGCAGATCTCTAATTCCCATAGATAAGATTAAGCATTATGCTAATCGCTCCCAACCAGCCTTCCTTCCCCACTTCTCTTTTTTGCTCTCTCTGTCTCTCTCTCTCTCCCCTTCATCTTTGCCTCACTTGCTCCCTTTCCTCCAAGAGCAGATTACTACTGAATTGCAGATTGACTATGGGTTGATAGAAAACAAATCTGAACATTTATTTGAGGCTATTACAACTCACTCTTGTTCTGAAACTGTTGAATATAAGATGCATTAAACACCTTAATATTAATATGCCTTCACCAACAATGGCACATACTTGTCTGTAAAATTAGTCACTTTATATGAAGAATAAAACATTTGTATTTGAATGGTAAAATATCTCCTACAATATAGACATTTTTCCAATCTTCCTTGAAGGTGAATTTCTGGCTTTGGACAGAGAATAAAGCAACATCCTCCACTCTGGTCAGACTTACTTACTTACTTATTCCCCTGCTCTCTCTCTCTTGTTCTCTTTCTCTTTCTCTCTCTCTCTCTCTCTCTCACACACACACACACACCCACCCTCACCCCAGACACACCAGGCACATCTTTCAACTGGAAAACGTCCATGCCTGCTGCTACAGAACTGAACATTTTGTAAGTTGTTACTAAACAGTGATTGAAGGGCCGTGGTTAATGGGGTAAGTCTTGAGATCAGTCTGAATCTCTCAGCCCCTGATGGTGACAGCCTGGTTATGCCCTGTAGTACAGCACATGGCTTTTGTCTCACACTGAATGTTGATGAGGAGCAGTATGAGTATACATCCTACAAAACAAAAAGTCAGGGATATATTTCTGTCAGTGTGTGCAGACCTGTAGTCCAAGAGTAACCCCGAACTGAGGACACACTCATAACACTCTAATCCCAAGTCACCCTCAGTGAGTGTGAGTATGTGTATATGTGTATGTGTGTGTGTGTGTGTGTGTGTGTGTGTGTGTAAGCGTGCTGTAGGGATTTTAAGGGGAAATGAACCTGGAAATGGTCTATGTTGGTTTAAATTAGGTTTTTGGCTGAACAGCTTCTTCTCTGTAATCTCACAGACACCAAAACTGGCAGAGTCTTTACACACAGCTCTCTCTCCCGGGGAGCGTGTGTGTGTGTGTGTGTGTGTGTGTGTGTGTTTGTGTGCGCGCGCACGTGCACATATGTGTAAGAGGTTAAACATCCCAAGCTGTATTGGAAAAAATCAAATGAATTTCAAGTGTGTGTGTGTGTATGTGAGAGAGAGAGAGAGAGAGAAGGAGACAGAGAGAGAGAGAGCAGGCGAATAAGTGAGTAAGTGCATGGTGAGTGGTGTGTGTGTGTGTGTGTGTGTGCACTTGTGTTACGGAGTGTGTATCTCAGCAGGAGTTTGTGGCTGTGTGGTACACACTCTGAAGGCTGCCTGATTAAAATGGAGCAGCTCCTTTCCTCTGCAGCCCACACAAACTTTACTCACATTATTCACACACTCACTTTCCCTACATAGCTGCTCACTCCGTCAGCATCCTTGGTTAAAATTCGTTCAGAGACAGCTCAGGGGACACCTCTTGCACACACACACACACACACACACACACACACACACACACCTAACTGAAAATCATTCAAAAATATTTTGAATGTCATCTGTGTGTTGCTAAGGGGGCTGGATTAATTGCATCTATTATAATAGGACAGGAAGGGAGAGAGAATCAGCAAAAGAATAAGACTGAATACACATGGCAATCAGAGAGGCTCCCAGGGACAACATTCAAACGGAAAAAGCTACAGAACATATCAAATACCTCAAACACCACTTTCACTACATCTGGTTCAATAATGTGCAAGTGGAAAGTTAATGCAGTCGCAGCTAATCGTGACCGGACAGATGTGCCATGCAAGATTTCTCTCAGACTGTTGATAAGAAAGGTAAGAGAGAAGCTAACTGTCACTCAGAAAGTGCTGGCCCAACAGAAACAGATGACGTGCAAACACACACATACACATACACACACACACACTTTTCTCCGAAGACCCCTATTCCTGATTCTGTTGCTTGCTAAACCCCTTATTGTTGTGATCACCATAGAGCTCATTAAGCAATAAATAGTTAAATAAATAACCCGACCTACAAAGTGTCATTAGGGTATTGCAGTACAAAATACAGAAGGACACTTCACACTGTTACATAATGAGGAAAGGATTAAAAGCAGAAAGCCTGTTACCCCGGCAGGGTGACGAGAATGATAGAGAGAGGGAGAGAAACACAGGCACTTGTCTGGCATTGTAGGGGTTTCAATAAGAGTAAAGGTAGAAGAAAAAGAGGAGAAACACACACATACACATACACACACACACACACACACACCCACCCACACACACCCACCCACACATAGGGTCTCAGGGGTCCCAGGATGAGTGTAATCTCTTTAGACGGACAGTACGACCCGGTCACATCAAGTCTGGGGGTTTGATGATAAAGAATGCAGCTCATGTAAGCGTTTACGTCATTATTATATCATGCGGACTGTCCTCTACACTAGCATCCAACAGTCAGCTCGCTCAAATCATTTCTGGCATGTACAGCACTCACTTCACTGTGGATATTCAGGGCAAATATGCCTTCAAGGATATTATAAATGGAGTGATTTACTGTCCAAGAATTACATTGAGTCAAAATATGCTGAACCTCTGTCTCATTTGTTACAGTGTGTCAAATTAAAATCCAGTGTCAGGTGTTAAAGAAAGCTTTCTTCCTCAGGTTGCATAATTAGAAATAAATAAAAACAGTTTGAATATTAAAATTTGAATTCATAAGATTGTGTATAATCAAATGACAGCTTTAGGCACATCAGTGGCTCTATCAAAGTGTTGCATGTGAGGCATCTTTGTTTGAACAGCATTTCGTTAATTTAGTGTTATAGTCTGTGGTTTGAGTTAGAGAACATCTTGGCAGTCAGTCCTTATCCACAGTGCAAAAACAGGAAAACAGGCAGCCAAGTGCAAGATGATAGAAATCAGAATCAGAAAACTTTCTTGATTCTGTGGGAAACTGTTTACGCTACGACTGCACAAACACACAGAGACACAGATGCAAGAGCAATAGAAAATATAGCAGGTTAAAACACTTAAAAAAAAATCTAAAAATGCTTAGTACTAAATACACTATGCTATGTAGACAAATATATAGACACAATATGTAGACACTGGGCAGCTGGTGGCCTAGTGGTTAGAGCGTTCGCCCTGCAGGAAGTTGTAGGTTCGATTCCCAAGACTGCTAAGCAACTCTGAGGTACCCTAAGTAAGGTACCGTCCTCACACACTGCTCTCCGGGCGCTGTGTTCCTGACTGCCCACTGCTTCACTTGGTGAACGGGTTTAATACAGAGGAAGAATTTCATGCTGTTCGCGTATGACAGAATGGTCTATTTCACTTTCATTGAACCTAATGAGAAATAGTACTGCTCAGTTTTTGTCAAAATACAGACTTTTAGAGTGCCTTACAGATATCAAAAGACATTTATTTTGCTTGTATGTAAAAGGTCACATATGATAGATAATTCATTTTTATTTATTTTATTGTATCCTAGCTATCATTAGTATGGTGGCACAGTTTTTGTCATTGCAAGCATTTCATTTTCAGTGGCATAGCCTAACTCGGCCTAGCAAAACATTTGGAGACTCAGTGTAAGGCATCAAATCTAAACTCTAACCAACATTTGCTAGGCCTGAATGTGGACTTTTTCAGCATTCTGTAAAGTTTGTTGAACCTCGCAACAGCTGTTATAAAAGAATGGCCAGCTGAGTTATGAAGCTCAGTTCTGGGTTTTGCAGTGTTCATGACTTCAGCATCTCTTGGTGACCCTGCACGTGTGCCCCCTGTTTCAGTGCTGGAGATCTCAATGTCTCAGAGGCTGTCTGGGACTATGTGCTGTGTGGGTGTAATAAAAGCTCATCCACACCAGTTGGGCTGCCAGAGGCCGAGCGGTGGACAAACAGCTTCTCCCTGTGCTGGATGAAACCATCCTAAAGCCTGCAGAATTAGCCTGCTGGACACGAGGACAGTGTAGCTGTCTACATTAGTGTTTTTCTCAGTGCTGACGGCCTCATATCTAAATGTCATCACACTGGGTTGAGTGGATTGGGAGAGAGATGTGAATGTCAGGATTGGTCTGGCAGCAGATTTCAGAGTCACACTGTCCTTTAAAGAGCAATACAAATCAGCTTGGCAAGTTTAGCAAGTTAGTGTGTATGCAGAGATGCAATTGAGAAAGAAAAGATGCGCCAAGAATTGAAAGATAAGGAAAATGAAGGTCTTATTGTGAACAGATTTGAGTGAGGAGGGTGAGCACATGGATATTTTGTAGTTTTGCATGACCAGTCAAAGGCATAGAGATCCAGAGGTAACTTTAGAAGCAGCATATATATATATATATATATGTCTTTGGGTAATGTTTTCTACAAGAAAACAAGGGCTTATTGATCTGGGCCCAGATTCCCCAGAAGCATCTAAAGCCAGACTGCACCGTGCAATTTTAGCCCATTTAGCTCAAACACTTCGGCTGAATTTCAGCTTCACAGACCTTCGTTTTACGTGTAGGGTTTTGGGGGGGGCAGTGATTAACTCCCCTAATGAGCCCCGACTGAGCAGCCAGACGACTGAATGGATTTCTGACACATCAGAAATTTTGGTTGTTTGTCTTGTAGTTTGTGAAGTCACAGGCAAAACAGGCACACACACACACACACACCTCTCCCATACACAGGTAAACATAAGTAAAAAGACATTTTACGAAGCATTAATGTTTGTATTTGCCCTGTCTGTTCTGTTACAATCTTTTTCTCTCTCTCTCTCTCTCTCTCTCTCTCTCTCTCTCTCTCTCTCTCTCTCTCTCTGTATATATATATTGTGAAAAAACATGAATTTCTGATTTGGTAAAAAAAAATGCCTCAAAATTCAGTTTTATAGTGTAAACCCTATACATACTGTGTCTGCCAGAGATGCGCCACACGGCAGCAACCAATCAGCAGCAAGGAGAAATGAATAACGCTCTTGGATTGGCTACTTTCAAATGTGGAAATGTAGCTGCAAATGCAAATGTAGCTTAATTTACATGAATATGTTACAAAGTTTGTAAATTACATTTTTCATAATAATTAAGCACTAAAACGTTTGAAAAATTATATATTGCAGCGGTTTCCGCAAATTTGCGGTGGTTTCTGTGAACACTCAACCGTGAATTTGCAGGGATTGCTTGTGTACACAATGCAGTCTCTGCCTCTGACTGGCTGACGCTGACACGCATTCCGTGACTTAACCAATTACTGTAGTCTCTTCATAAAAGGGGCGGTACCGTTGCCGCTTAGAGGGATACTTCAGTCTAGACACACACACAGCATGGAGACCTGCACAATCTGCAAGTCAGTGTTAAAGTACAGTGACAGTACCGGCGTTGTGCAAGGCCATCTGACACGGCACCACTAGCTAGCATGCTAACGCTAGCTAACATGGGTGCAGGGAGTCATCCGGCCAGCCTAAATTGTTCCCTCTCAGACGGTCTACGCGGGACTGTTTTTTTAGTGCCGCTCCCGCCCACTCCCGCAAGGTTTTATTCCGCACCCACCCGCTCCCGCTATATATTCACTCTTTGTTCACCCGCTGCCCGCTTACAATAATTTTCTTCCCGACCCGACCGTTCCGCTAAATTTTTATCTGTTTCCAGAATCTCACATTTAAACCAAAAGAGAGGAAAAATTTTAGGTCATGCAACAATTTATTTTATTTTTATTCTTCTTGTCAAGATGCTGTTAATACAGAGTCACGTTTAGTACTGGACTGAGTCACGTTTAGTGTTGGACAGAGTCAGGTTTAATATGTGCGCTGTGCAGTCCATGCGTGCAGCGCGTGCATAACAGTCATGAGCGCAGGCCATACAGATGTTTGATAAGATTGAGTAAAGTACAGATATGCTGTTCAGAAAGGACGTCGGGATCGGTATAATATTAGACCGCCCGCTCCTGTCCGAATTACACCAGAGTTACCGACCGCTACCGCGTTTTGTTTGTAAATGTATTCCCGTGTAGCAAAACATCTGGTCGGGAGAGCCGCGGGAATGCAAACCTCTAAGACGGACACTTAAATTTACCAGAAAATTCAAGGTATCAGCCTTTGTTTTGTTTTGTTTATTTGTCGTGTTGACTGT